>QLTV01001698.1:15191992-15207750 GCA_003457575.1 Thermophis baileyi
GTGATTCTGCCTCTTCTTTTGTGGGGTCTGGGGTTTTTTTTTTGAAGAGTTTGTATCCTTCTATCAGTATGTTCCAGTGTTGATACTCTTGATATTCTATTACTCAAAGGACCTGTCTAGGAAAAAAAATGGCTGACTCCATATATAAATTTTGGTGAAAGAAAAAAGAAAAGGAAAAGGAAAAGGAAAAGGAAAAAAAGATACCCTTCCTATGGAATCTTATGAAATCATAACTGCAATATAACATTATAGAAAATTCCCCATTATAATGAAAGTGATGCCCATCCTTGAGTCAGTAGACAAGTAGCATGAAATTTACTGCTCCTTTTGCCCATCTCTATTCTGTCTCTGTTAACTCAGTGTTTAGTCACTGCTTGTCAGCAAACATCCATTCAAAGTCATACATTATACACACCTTCAAACTGCCCTTGGTTTGTGTCAGAATAAGGAAAAATACAGCTGACTTAAGGCTATTTAATTCATAGGTGGAAATGAAATGAAGGCAATAACACGGGGAAATGGCAGAGGAAAAATGTTACCAGGGCATGTTTATGCTTTGTTAGGATAAAGAACAGTCATAGCCTATGTTCTACTTTGTACATTTCTCTGGGAGATGCAATCAGGGGAAGTCAGTTTGAAATTCAGCTTCTGAATTTCTACATCATTGGGCTGGTTTACATGACTGGAACTACATCAATCAGTTTCTTTCTTTCTTTTTTAAAGAACTCATTAGATCAACTGTTTATTCACTAGGAAGAAGACTGTTACAAATGAATGAAAAACATGCTACTTCAAAAGTATAATATACAAACACATATCCTCCTCTGAGAAGTATTTGAAGCCAAGTGTAGGAACATGTAGTTCAGTAGTTAGAAGATCAGAAGATCCACACTGACTCCAGTTCTTATTGATATCTCTGAATAGTGTCAGAGAACAAGTATTCATGAAGAGCTTCTTAGAAAAGTGTTTTTGAATCTGAACCACACAGAATTATGTAAGTTGTATCTTCCTTTATAACTGTGTGCAAATACACAAAGAGAAAACAGACTGAACCTACCTTTACTATCTATAACAAACAAACAAAAGTATTTTTGAAATAATCGAAATAAGTAAGATAATTGTGAATAGCAGGTGGGGCAAAAAAAATCAACTCATGTAGCTAAGTATATTACCTTTACTGAATAAAATGCCCAGTATAGTAATTTGCAATTATAAGGCCACCTATTTTTTATTTCATATTGAAAAATAGTATTGATTGTTCATTTCTCCCTTCATTCAACCAACTAGGCTTATGTGTCATTTTCATTTGCAACTGACCCTGAAAGGTTTACTTTCCTAATTTCAGTAATAGGATTAAAGCACAATGCTACCATAAAATATAATCAATTGCCTCCCACCAGTAGAACAAGCAGTGACCTAATAACAATTAAAACACTCCCTCTGAAGAAGGGAAAAAATTATTATCACATCAGACATCAAAGACTTGTTGAAAGAGCCAAGTTGTTAAAGTTTTTTGAGAGCTCAAAGGGGTTGAGTCAGCCAGATTTTGGGAAATGTTATTCTATAAAACAGTGTTTCTCAATCTCAGTCACTTGAAGATGGGTGGACTTCAACTCCCAGAATTCCCCAGCCAGCCACTGCTATAGAATATTCTGTAAAAAGGTTAAAATAAGCATGATTGAAGACACTCATGTACCCAGGCAATGTGAAAGGACACTTGCATGTCTTCAGCTAATTAACTGATACCGCATCTATGATGTGCCTAAACACTTGCATCCCCCCTGCTTTGAATGCATTATTAGATGTGGGATTCATAACTCTGGAATCTTCTAACATACTCATGTTTCTGGAAAAGGACAGTGGAACATCTGGCAAACAAGAATAATAATGTACAGTATATAAATTAGAGGCAACAAATTATTTAAATCTACATATTAATTATCAGCAACATTGAATTATACATGGATGTAATATCAAACTTCTTGGTGGTTTAATTTTGTATTATATATTCTAATAAGAATATACATTTTATACATAAACCAGAAGGAAGATGTATATTTCAGACTTATTTTTCTGCAGAAATTGCATTTCTGTGATATAAGGACTGCAAACATATATAACCAAATATAACCATATATATAACCATATATAAACAAGATTTAACCGAACCAGAGGTGGGATTCAGCAGGTTCTGACCAGTTCTGGAGAACCGGTAGTGGAAATTTTGAGTAGTTCGGAGAACCGGTAAATACCACCTCTGACTGGCCCCGCCCACATCTATTCTCTGCCTCCTGAGTCCCAGCTGATTGGGAGGAAATGGGGATTTTGCAGTAACCTTCCCCTGGAGTGGGGTGGGAATGGAGATTTTACAGTATCCTTCCCCTGCCACGCCCACCAAGCCACGCCCACCAAGTCACACCATGCCCACCAAGCCACGCCCACAGAACCGGTAGTAAAAAAATTTGAATCCCACCACTGAACCGAACTCCCTATTTCTGCAGCTATGGTAGTTGTACTACTACTGTTTAGAACTCCTAGTTAGTACCATATTACTAAACTGCCACATTTTAATCAAATATGGCTGAATGAGACATTTGAGGATACCAGGACATAATGGCTCAACATATTTCTATTATTCTAGAGCAAACATACAGGCCAATATTATCTGTTAGTACAGTAATCTGAATTAAGAGAAGACCTTTATAAATTAAACTTAGTCAAAGAAAAAAATGTTCAGCATATCCAAAAACAATAAGTTGCTTTCAAATCCTCAAAAGGGTTCAAATTGGTTTTCTAGTATAAATATGTATTGATTAGTGTGAACCTGTTCATTAACAAAAATGAAGAATGACTTACAGAAATGTACGAAATGGATGCTAGTGTTCCCTATGAATATATAAATTTAAATTAAGCTTTATCTTTCATTTTTAGTTTGCTGGGATGCTCACTCTTTTCCACAATTCATTTACCTATGCGTTATCACCATTTTACAATGAATTATTTTTTATTAGTAAAATGCCAGATATGTAAATGTATGCATCATCATCATCATCATCATCATCATCATCATCATCATCATCATCATTCTAGCCATTATCTATCCATGCAGGATGAAGGCCTCTTCTGCATGTTTCCAACCAATACGGTCCTGAGATTTCTTTTGCCAATCGGGCATGCAATATTTGCTGATATTGTCGATCCATCTTGTTTTAGATCTCTTTCGTGTATGTTTTTTATCAAGTGGGATCCATTCTATGAGTGCTTTGGTCCACTTGCCATCAGTTCTTCTTGCTATGTGACCAGCCCATTTCCATTTCAATTCTTTTACTCTCTTGATGATATCGTATACTTTCATTTGTTCTCTAATCCATGTGCAGATCTTTCTATCTTGTCTTGTAATGCCGAGCATGTATCTTTCCATGGCTCTTTGCACCACTCATAGTACTCCAACAATATCTCAATGCATATTGTTGAGTTCAATCAGCAGTTCTTCTAGTCGAGTGTCCGTTTTTATTGTTCGAATGTTGACCAATCCTATGTCCAAAGTCCAAAAGCAGCCTGATTTAACCCGGTGATTCTTAGTACTCTCTGCCTTCAGGCAGGTCTTCCTGTTGCTGTGGGTAGTTTCCCTAGGGCCTTCAAGGAATGAAGGCCGATTTTGAGATTGTATTGGTATATGCAAGGAATAGACCATAATGTGCCACGCTGGTTCAATGCAGGTTGGCAGATGTGATCGGTGTTAGTCAGGGGTCTCCGTCATGGCCTGTTCTCCTTCTTGACGAGGCATAGGGGCTTGTATGGGTAAATGAAATTGTGGGCTATGTCATCGGATATGTAGATGTCCAGAAATGTATGCATACACATCATAATTTATTCATTCACTCAACTCCCAATTACTTTGGATGGCTCAAAAAAATCAAAATGAAGAAATTACAATAAATGCAATAAAAGCAAAGATAAAAGATGCCAAGAATTATAGACTGGGTGGAAATAAAACAAGGGGTCTCAGTTTCATTTGCTAAAGGCCTGAGTGAAAATCCAGGTTTTCACAGCCCTTCTAGCTCATGTTAGGGTTACTGGTACAGTAGTTCTTGACTTATGACAACTGAGCAACAATTTCTGTTGCTAAGCAAGTCAGTTGTTAAGTGAGTTTCCCCCATTTTGCATCTTTCTTGCCACAGTTGTTAAGTGAATCACTACAGTTGTTAAGTTAGTAACATGGTTGTTAAGTGAATCTGGCTTCCCCATTGTCTTTGTCAGAAGATCGCAAAAGGTGACCATCATAGATACATACCAATTGCCAAGTGTCCAAATTTTGATCACCTGACTGTGGGAATGCTGCAATGATCGTAAATGTGAAAGTCATAAGCATTTTTTTTCAGCGCCATTGTAACTTCAAATTGTCACTAAATGAATGGTTGTATGTCGAGCACTACTTATACATATCATATAAGATACTCAGCATCTTACTTAGTTTGTAACATGTCACACAAAAGCATATAGGTATACCTAAATTGCCAATGCTGTCTTCAATCATATGCAGCTCCAATAAAATATCTGAAAAGGTCATATTTAAATATCATTATTTCCATAACTTTAGACAGATGACATTGAGATCAATATAACCAGAAACAGCTAAAATATCATCTTGGCCTTGACCCTGGGCTTCATCATCTTGATTTCAAATCTTCTTCCACAAAAGTTACATTAAATAATCCATTCGATATTTTATGTTATACTAGTGATTATTTAACTATTATTCTTTTTAAAGAATTTTATAATTCTTTTTAAACATTTCATGTTTAAGAATCAATATTACAGGTTGATGGTTTATATACTTGTCTTTCTAGCAAAATGCCCAGATAGCTTGAACGTTTGGTTATTTTTGCATGACATTGGTGTCACTCAGAGTATTATCAAGAAGATTTTACTACTTATTTATTCACACTCAGGACATATTGAAACAAATACTGGTTTACAGTTTTGCTGTTCACTTTTTGCACATGTGTGCACATGCTTATACATCAAATTACCGTAACTCCTTTTCAGATGTTACAAGCACCAACAAAACCTGGGTAGTGACAATTTGGTACTCTTTTCACGCCTCCTGGCACTTTTCCTCTTGAATGCCATCATTTCAGTCAGTTCAGTTTTCAGAACCATCCCTTGGAACGTCATCTTAGAAATCACTCTGCCATCTTTCCATATAGGATATACCGTATTTTTCGGAGTATAAGACGCACCTTTCCCCCCCCCTAAAAGAGGCTGAAAATTTGGGTGCGGCTTATACTCCGAATGTAGCTTTTTCGAAGCTTTTTTTCCCTAGCCCTAACGAGGTGCTAACAATGAAGCGATCTTCCGTGCTTTGCTAGCAAAGCGATCTTCCCTTTGCCTGTTTTTTTCATTGCTGCTCTGTCTGAAAAGCAGCTGAGCTTCTGTGCTTTAGAGGAGCCTTTTCAGCCCCAACGAGGTGCTAACAGTGAAGCGATCTTCCAGGCTTTGCTAGCAAAGTGATCTTCCCTTTGCCTGCTTTTCTCATTGTTTCTCTCTCTGAAGAGAGAGAGAAGTGAAGTGTTTTAGAAACTGTTTTTTATCCCCAACCAGGGGATAAAAAGCAAGCGAGCGAGCTCAAAACCAGCAAACTAATGTGCTGAAGCTGACCAGACTAAGGACTAGACAGATGAATACCTGGTAGGCAGAATTCCCCCCCCCTATTTTCCTCCCCAAAAACTAAGGTGCGTCTTATATTCAGGTGTGTCTTATACTCCGAAAAATACGGTAAGTTGATTTTTTTTAAAGAAAAGAAATACATTCTTCTCTAATGGTCTGCTTTGAGACGTTACATATGTCTGTTCAGATAAATACATGGCACAAAATGTTTGTGGACATTTATCTACTGTATCTTCCACATTGGAGAGAGAGAGAGAGAGAGACAGACAGACAGACAGACAGACAGACAGACAGACAGACAGACAGACAGACAGACAAAGAGGGGCAGTGAGTGAGAGAAAGAAAGAGAGTAAAACCTGTTTTACAGAATGAGTGAACTTTAGATGCAACACATTTGGGTCATGATTTCACCCTTAAGAGATGAAGTTTGTGATTTCCAAAGTAGTCCAGAGACAAGTATATTTTATGCAAACATCAGTGTTACTTCTTCTGTTGTCATCCTGGCAATCTCAGAGTTGGGTGTTTGTGATTAGAGCACCTCCTGTAATTTAACGACAGCTTCAAAAACTTGAAAGATGAACAAAAAATGAAAAAGAGTAAATTTGACCATAAAACAAGAATTAGACTTACTTACTTGAACCTTTGAGACTCCTGCTAGAATAGAGTGGTATATAATATTAGACTCAGAAGAATTAGTTGTATACATCTGTCAAGTTTATGCCATAAAGAAAGAAGCCACGTCAGATATTTCTAAAGGAAAAAGGCAGCTGAAGAAATACATTATTGTACTCTGATGTAAAAGTTAGTACAGACAACTTGGGGGAAATAATAAAAAAAAATGGGGCAAGAACCGTGATGAGCACTTACAGTATGGGAAGTAATCATACAGAAGCAGCATATTAGGAAGACTCAAATAAAATTGGACACTGATAACTTAGTGAAGTTTTTTCTTCATGTTCTGCATATAAAATTAAGTGTCTTCTTGTCTAAAGGGTTTTTTTGGGGGGGGGGTTTAAAAATATTCAACTTTTATATTTAGTGAACAAACATCCTTTCCTTCTAAATGGTGCATTAGATTGAAATTTATTGCGTATATACATTTGTGTAGGGCATTCCTGGTTAACATATGTACTGAACTGTACATGCAGAGCATCTACATGATAACCCATGTAACATTTGTGGCTTCTGTCAGGAAGGACTAATACAGGTTTAATAACAGATGTCAGAATCTAAAAGAAGATGGAATCGTAAAAGAATAATAATTAGTTTGGATACAATCTATTCGTCTAACATTAAAAAACCCGTTCAGCCATTTTATGAGGCTGAAACAAAGTTTCTCAAAGTTCATTTCTGTGTTATCTGGGGACTCTTTATGGAGACATTCAGGATTCTTTTTCTTTTTTAGTCCAAACTAAAGGCAGCTGAGTTCTTTGTTCATGAATATCATCTTCATGGAACTGCCATTAAAGACCATTTGGAAACTGTAACTGGTACAAAATGCAGTAGCCAATGTGTTAACAGGTGTTATATGCCAAGAATCCATTGCATTTCGATGCCAATGAATTTAAAATGTGAATTTATACATAGTCCTGTATAGTGTGATGCCAAAGCACCTTCAGGATTGCTTCCCTCAACTACAATCTATCCTTCTGATATACAGTAAACAACTCAGGAAAACTGTCAATAGTTCACGGAATTGAAATCAGGAGATGTTTCTCCATTATGGCCTCTTTTTCAGGAAGGAGGAATTCTTTCCCAAGTAGGAAAGAGACAAAGAAGCTTGGACTCTTTAGCATGCAGGAAAAGTGAAGGTGGCCCCCCACCAGTGCTTTGCGGGGTATATCTAGTAGTTATGTCCATTCACTAAAGGGGCAAAGAAGCAAATACAAAGAGGATGGCCCCAGTGTGACACATACCTGAATAGCAGAGGAAAACAAACCAAAGATTAACCTTAAGCCATGTGCTCAAATCAACCAAATAATCAATCTGGGTTTTGAAGGACCTTTAGAATATTGAGGCTTTGATCAGTGTACCTGATATGACATTTACCTCAATTTCTCAGTGAATAGTAAAAGGTCACAAGGAGCACAAATAAGCTGTTGAACACAAAATATTTAGAATAACCCATTGCTCTGGACTAGGACACCCAAGCCTTTTAGTCTGCCTTCAAATCTCCAGACCTGACAGAGCTTCAAAGAAAGCATAGTGTCGCTGAAAGGCAACATGTGTCTTTTGCTTCCTTACTTTCCGAATCTTTCATTTAGAACTGACACTATTAGATCTTTACCATGAAACATCAATGAGCAAATACATGCTATCTATTTTAAAAGCAAACTTTATAGTGTATGCAAGGTGCACTAATATTTTCTCCCTAAGCACCACTTTCATTAGAACTTTTTTTTGAGAATGAACTCTATCTTGATGAGGTCATGAGCCGAGGTGGCGCAGTGGTTAGAGTGCAGCACTGCAGGCTACTTCAGCTGACTGCTAGCTGCAGTTCGGCGGTTCAAATCTCACCGGCTCAAGGTTGACTCAGCCTTCCATCCTTCTGAGGTGGGTAAAATGAGGACCCAGATTGTTGGGGGCAAGATGCTGACTCTGTGAACTGCTTAGAGAGGGCCGTAAAGCACTATGAAGCGGTATATAAGTCTAAGTGCTATTGCTATTGCTAAAAATGAGATTGAAAGAAATTCCAATGGAAACTCACAAACTTGGAGAGACTTGCAGATGTTTACAAGATGCTGGTTTCTGCTCCTAGCATAGGTGAACATCCAGACAACGTATTCCCTTAAAAGCCTTCCTCTTCCACTGGTTAGAATCAAACTACTATAAGACTTGAAGGAATCTTACAAGTCCTACGGGGATATGGCCATAAATAGTTTGGTTTACCTTAGATTCAGGAGCGTTCCCATGCTCAAGTTTTTACCACAGCCCTCATATGATATTTGTTGCGATACTCCTTACCAGGAGTGGGTTCCTCCCGGTTTGGACTGGATTGCCTGAACCGTTAGCGACCCGCTGGTGATGTCACGGATCCGTTTCGGTCAGTGCCGGTCCGTGGGCGCCGACATCTTTTTTGGGGGAATTTTTAGTGAATTTTTTTACTGTTTTGAAGGTTTTTCCTGTTCTGCAGCTTGAAAAAGGGCCCTCCCTCCCGCCCCTGGGTTTATACTGACCTTTATTCCTTCGCCCGAAGCACAGCTGATCAGCTCCTCAGCTGTGTTTCAGGCTCATTGAAGCTACCGAGCATGTGCAGAAGCCAAATTGCCCGAGGGAATGTGCACGCGCGCACGAGCGGAGGGAGCGCGCATGCGCAAAACATCGCGATGTGAACCAGTGGGGAAGGTAAGTGGAACCCACCCCTGCTCCTTACGAATCCCAAGTGGGATTGAAAATGTTCAAAATCATTATTATTATTACTTTGCATTTTTGAAGGTGTCCAAAAAGTAAGAGTATCTTAAATTGGTAAATGGCATTTTAGCAATGTATAAAGAGAGAATGAAGGAAATATTTTAAAATATGTTTTTTTTATAAAATAATGACACCAAGTTACTACATAGAAAATGCATATACACATTTTCAATGATTTAGTTTGATGGAAAAAGTCTCCTTCATCAAATCTTGTAATAAGCAAATTAAAAGATTAGATAATTTCAGAAAGCATAGAAGAGATGATTCTGCTCTAATACTGTTACAAAATTGGATTGTAACTGCAGAGTCAGGAAGTTCCAGAAAGAGGTTAAGCTTTGTATATATCCTAGAGACTTCAAGTCAATAAAATAATTAATGTTGAAGGATGCTGATTTTTTACTCTAATTTTAGTTTCTGTGTCTTGAACCCAAGTAACTTGTCATATTTCTCTCTCCAAAATTATTTGCATTCACCTGAAGTAAACACCTAACATTATCTAGCCACTTCCATATACATATTATCCAATTATAATAGGAAAAAAGATTATTATTGTTCAAATAAAAAAGATGCATAAATTAAATTGTATTCTGTACTTCCAAAGACAGAAGAGATAACGTGGTTCACTATTATAATTCATGGACAACAACTGTTCAGTTCCTTTCCCCATATTTTTTTTCAAGAAACACAATTTAAAGACTATTCTAATAACTGGCCATATTTAAATTCAGTTGTATTTTTATTAGATTGCTCAGTGATACTCAGAAATTGTTCTGACCTTACCTATGATTATTTCTTTAATTTGCATTTCTTTTTTACCTTCCAGCTACATATTTTTACTGTTGCAATTAAGATCACATCTACTAAATAGAAAAATCTAGCTGCTCTATCACACTTTGTTTAGCTTTAGGCATATATACAGTACATTCCCCCCCCTTTTTTTTTCCTATTATAGGTACAATTGCTGAAATGGACTGTGGCATATAAAGACATATAAAAATAACAACACCACTTCATTATACTTATGTTGCATTCAATTTCTGAACTACCACAATCATACCAGTAATATCAGAAACATCAGCAAGAAATTGACAAGATGGGTCATCTACCAATAAATTACTTCTAAACGATTCAAGCTCTGAACTTGTCATTTTTGCTGGGCATGAATATGATGTGCTTCATTACTTGTTCACTCCCACTGCCTACCATTTTTTTAGATGGTTACATAGGATAGGTTTTGTTAATCATAAGCAACAAGATTTATAGAACTCCCTATCAAGTTCAAGGGCATCATGGAAGTTTTTAAGAAGAGATGGAGGATTTTAAGAAGAGAGTAGACAACCTTTTGTCTGTTACAGGGTTTCCTGCTTGATCAGGGGGTTGGACTAGAAGACCTCAAAAGTCCCTTTCAACTCTGTTATTCTATTATTTCTGTTATTTTCTCCTTTCTCAGAATGCAGGTTAGTTCTATACTTATTATAGAAATATACAAAATCTAAAGACTTCTTGTAATCCTGTAAAACTTTTTGCTATTACTTAAACAGGTATTACTCCCTGCTTTATCCTAAACTACTATAGATTGCCTTCTGTTTCTAAATTGAATTAACACATTTTAGCAGGGGAGTTAGCAGTTAATATGTATTTCAGGCTATCCCGATCTTTTAGGAACAATGTGCATATATGGAATTATAAAAGCATATTGCAGGCATTTTCATTAAATAACTGCCAAAGGGAAGGGGAAACAGACTCTTAAAAAATAGCTACTGAACATCTATTGAGTTTCAGATGTATATTCCACCTTAGTAATAATCACTTCTGGAATCTATCTGGGTAATAGTCTAGGGCCGTGATGGCGAACCTATGGCACGTGTGCAAGAGGTGGCACTCAGCACCCTCTCTGATGGCACACAAGCCGTAACCCAGTTCAGCTCCGCTGCGCATGTGCGCGCGCTTCCCACCAGCCAGCTGGTCTTTGGGTCTCTGCCGCGCATGCATGGGGGGCATGGCACGTGCAGGGGGCTGCACGTGCATGCACAGGGGTGTGTGTGCAGGGGGTCCGCATGCGCATGTGCGGGAGTGGGGCGCATGCACGGGGCCCATGCATGCATTGCATTTTGGGGGTTCGGGTGCGCGTGCGTGCTTTGGGCACTCGGTCCGGAAAAGGTTAGCCATCACTGGTCTAGGGGGAAAAGGAACCTTGATCAAAAACCTAAAATTATTTTTATTCCTAAAAGTCCAGCAGCTTTTCTGAACTGCATTAGTGCATGAATCTGCTTGGTTCTGCATTTTCAAGAGGACACTTGAATGGCACTTTGATGCTTGAATCATTACAATTCCATGTAATTAAGAATGTGTATGGTTACATTAAAGACTAATAAGCTGTTCATTTTTAAGACAGAAATCTCCCTTTAATTCCTTTAATAACTAAAGAAACTAGCATGGGAAATAATGCTTCCTAGTGATCCTTCTGGAGGGCAGGCCAGGTCTGAAATAAGAAATACACAGTTCTAGGATTAGTCATTAGTAGGCCTTATTTGCTTCCACATTGTTATTTCCTTAACATAAAACCCCTAAATTAGAAAATGTAAGATATGATGCAAATTGTATATCTTTCGTGATTCCAAGATATATCCTCCCCATTAAGTCTAGCAATGAAAACAGCTATCATGTTAAAACCTAAAAATCATATTTTATCATCCTCCAAACCACTTCAGTTTAGGATACAGCCTTTGTGTATGAAGAATGCTCCTTAAATAGAGTTCTATATTTTGCACTTAATACTTAAGCTGAATTGGACTCAGGAATTTCCTTATGTTAAATATACCTAAAATGACCTCATAAATTGCTGGCCCTTAATTATTCTGTCTGTGCAGGGGTGGGTTCTTCCCGGTTTGGACCAGTTCTCCCGAACTGGTAGCAGCCCGCTGGTGATGTCACGATGACATCACCAAACCGAACCGGTCGGTGCCGGTCCATGGGGGCCGCCATCTTTTTTTTTGAATTTTTTTTTGAATTTTTTTTGATATTTTTTTTTATTTTTATTTTCCTTCTGAGCATGCGCAGAAGCCGACTTCCAGCACTGTGCATGCGGTCGCCATCTTTTTGGGGGCTTTGGTTTTGTTTGGGTTTTTTTGGATTTTTTGTTACTGCGCATGCGCGTGCGCGCGGGAGGGAGCGAACCAGCAGCGAGGTAAGTTGGAACCCACCCCTGTGTCTGTGCCTTTATATTGGAGCTGTATATTAGATAAGCAGAACACGGTCTATTGGGGAATATGTCTAAATCTTAGCTGAGAAAGTATAGTCAGAAATAGCACAACAAAAGAGCAGAAATAACCCACCCTATTTTTTATGAGTAATTTGATGTATGAGATACTGTATTTTAAGAATACAAGAAAGTTTCAAAGCTCCCATGTGATTTTTCTGTTATTTCGTCCATTATTCTATCATCCTTTAGATTGTGATGTGCAGTTTATGCAATTTCTTTTTCCATTTATTGCACAGTTTGCTATAAAATAAAATATCATCGCTATAACTAATAAATCAGAAAAACATTATTTTGGATGTCACAGAAAATGTGTTCCAATGTTAGTCTTAAGAGTCTGCGAATCCCTATCCTTCAGTTTAGATGGAAGAACCCACTCTTCAAAAGCTACACTTGCTAAAAATGAACTACGTTAAATAAATTTCAGTTTAAATTGCAATTGCTTAACGTTTTTTGGTGGCTAAAACCAAACACAATTTGTTTATTTAGGGCAAGAATTCAGTGGATTTCTCTCTTTTTTTTTTAATCCATTTTGATGTTTTGATATTTTTTATTCCACCTTCCCAGTGAGTTTACTGGTTTTTATTTAGGGAAATTTTTAAACATATTTCTGATTGTTAGCTGTTCAAAGCCTTCAGGGAAGAATGCCATGTAAATATAATAAACAAACAATTATTCAACACCTCAACTCTTGATCTATAAGTAGCAGTACTTCAACTATCAGAAAAGCTGCTGGGAAATCAACTCAGCCAAGACTGGAAGCTCCCCAAAATTCCTCAGTGGTATTGCTAAATGTTTCGTTTTCCATAAGGTTGAAAAAGAGATAAAGGGATCAGCTCTTCTGGAAAGTAGAATAGGTGATAGGGGGAAAAAATGAAATCAATGAGAAGTTCAAATGAAGTAACAACATCCTGTTGTGGTTCAAGATATTACCAAGAAAGAAAGAAAGAAAGAAAGAAAGAAAGAAAGAAAGAAAGAAAGAAAGAAAGAAAGAAAGAAAGAAAGAAAGAAAGAAAGAAAGAAAGAAAGAAATTGAAGTCTAACCACACGGGTTCACTAGATTTTAGGAGAGCCAGTTTCAAGGAAATCAGAGTACTATTAAGTTGAATCATTTGAACAGAATTTCTCAAGATCAATAGGAAGGTTGAGAATGTCTCAGAAATACTGGAAGTACACTTGTACATCTTTCTAATAGGCAAAAAAAAAAGAGCTTAGAAAAATGTTGCACAATGAAAAGGGGAATGCATAGGACATGGAAGACCATGTTGTAGCTAATATCTGCAGAAGAGAAGTTTAAAAGGCTAAAGTGCAAAATGAATTTAAGTTTGCCAGAGAGCTAAAAATACCAAAAAAAGCCCCTTTTAACTATATAAAAGTGGTAAAAGAAAATGAAAAGGGTAGGTCCATTGCTAGGAGGACGGGATAGGTAGTAGTAGATAACAGGGAGATAGCAGAGATTGTCCGCTCCTACATTTTTCAGTTTTCTCCCAAACAACAATTGTGTTCAAATGGATCTAAGCAAAAGGCTTGACAAAAGGAGGAAGCAGCACTCAAAGTAAGTAAAAAGAAATAAGCGATCATGTGGATACCATAAACAAGTTTAAGTGTCTAAAATCAGATTTATTACATCCAAGAAAGAATTTATGGATACCACCTTGAAGTTATTTTTCCCTAATCTTTGAGAAATTATGGAGGACATTCATAGTTCCAAAGGACAGAAAAGAGTTTTGTCTTCAAGAATGAGAAAAGGGAACTTAGGTAACATCAACAGTTTGATGTTCATATCTATTATGGATTTTTCTAAATCCAATTCTGAAAAACTAAACCTAACTGATGCTCAACCTGTAGTTACTGATTGAAGATGCTGAGTGATCATTTCTGACTGGAGTTCGTCCCAGGTCAAGTGACTGTTGATTTCTTTTTCTTTTTTCAGGGTTTTTTTAAATTATTTTTTTACAAACATATCAATGCGTGAACAGTGTGGCACCTGAGTATCTTACATTTTAGTACAAATAAAGTAATATTCATCATATTTATTACGTTTGACAAGCTTATATACAGTAGTTCTGGTAATAGTACACATATTTTTATTGAGTTATAATCTTTCATTATATAGTTATTCAATATTTCAATATGTTATTTTTATGCCAATCACCATATTCTGAGTGTCATTCCTTTTACTACAAATAAAATATTATTAATCACATTTGTTACATTTAGCAGGCTTATATGGTTCTAATAATAATACACATATTTATGTTAAGTTATAATCTTCCATTATTTAATTATTCAATATTTCAATATGTTATTTTTATGCCAATCACCATATTATTCAAGCATGCTTAATAATACCATCGTTCAAGTTCTGATTTCCCCTCTTGTTATTACTTCACCTTATTATATAAAAATGTATTCCATTAATCCCCCTCTCTCTAGTTTTCATCCCTATTCTAACTTTTAATTATACCACTATTATATTTAAAAATATTCCCTTTCCATCCATTGTCTCTTGCCCGTTTTAAAGCTTTAATTGTTCATTTCTTAGTTTGCCTCCCATATTCCTCTCTTAGATCTTTATCTCTATCTGCTTCCACATCTTGATCAATCATTGTAAACATTTCTCCCTTCTCTGCCCTATTCCATTGTCTAATTTTCAAAATATCTACTCTTGCCCCTATCTCTCTTCCAAAAAAGTTTTCCTGCAACTCCAGTTCCTTTTTTAATTGCTTTAAAATAATCTCCCCTCGGCTTGTTTCATCGGTCATTATTATTTTTGTTGTTATCTCCTTCTTGTCATCTTGTTTTATTTGTTGGTTTATCTGTTCTGTTTTTTCATCTACTCTTTCAATTGGCTCCTCCTCTTCCTGGGCATCTTGGTCACTTCTTGTCCTTTGTATCATGTTTTCCAGCTCTTCATCTATGCTCTGCATTTTATTCATAATCTCCTTGTAGCTTCTTGTCAAAGTATCCTTAATACTTTGAGTTATTGATGCCGTTTCTTCCCAAATTCCACTCATTTCTTGCTGATGGAGCATCTCATTTAATTTTATTTTGTTTCTTTTTTGTCCAATAATCCAAAAAACATATATTCAAACCTAAAGCCACTTTTCAAGAAATTCAATATTCATGAATCTTTATATCCCAAAGCTAATCAACCTGTTCCTCTGGGTAATCCGAAAACAGAACCTTCATAAATCCCTCTGTAAATTCAGTCTTGTTTTGAAGAGCTGATGGAGCATCTCATTTAGTTTTATTTTGTCCCTCTTTTGTCCAATAATCCAAAAACCATATATTCAAATCTAAAGTCACTTCTCAAAAAGTTCAATATTCATGAATCTTTATATCCCAAAGCTAATCGACCTGTTCCTCTGGATAGTCCCAATTTTTTTTCCAGAACCTTCATAAGTCACTCTATAAA
>QLTV01001698.1:15211986-15244729 GCA_003457575.1 Thermophis baileyi
CTATTCCTCTGCAATTCACCTCTCTTAAAAGAAACCTTCTTTTTCTACTTTTCTCCAACTGAAGAAAGTTCAAACAGCCCTTTCTCGGCTCTCTTCGTACACTTCTCCAATCAGTTCACAACACTTACTTCACCTCTTTCTTCTCTGATTTACATTCGCCGCTTCCTCAGTCCGCACCGCTTTCGCTTTCGTGCTTACATTCCTTCAGGCTATTTTCTCACCAAACAGGTCTCCTTTTCTTTTCTCCCAGTTCAAATACGTTTGCTGCTAATTCTTCTCCGCTTCCTTCTAAAACAGCTGGCTGTCATGTCTTCCGACCGGCCATTAACAGGGACTTCCGGTTGGCGTCACGTTGGAGAGGGCATGCCGATGAAAACCTTGTAAGGCTTGCTCGGCTTTTTGTATAATCGTGGCCGTGTTAGGCAAGGAACGCTCGTGAAAAGAGCACCGGTGGAGAGGGGAAGCCTCGGAGCCCCAGAGGGAGAAAGGCGATCTCCTGCACGGGCGAGAGGCGCCTTCAGATCGTGTGCGAAAGGGACCGGCCAATGTCTTTCTTATTATCACATTTAAATGTCCAATAGCCAAGTATTTCCAGGATTTTGGGAATGTGTTATGCCTTCCTTTTGTCAGCAGGTGGCACTCTTAAGTCAAATTTCAATATTAACCAGTTTTATCCAATTTTAATGGTAACAATCCAAAATATAAAGGTGATGTTAGTTTTTTTTAAGTAAATAGTTCCAGCATTTTGAAATGCCTATCCAAAACAATGCCTGTCCAATTTAAAAATCCAATTTTCTGTATTTTTAAAAGTTTTTGCCTTTCTCTCTTTGATTCTTTTTCCTTCAATTTTGAAATTCTTCTCAAAATGTTAAATCTCTGCTTTTAAAAATAGCAGTGAGCCTCTCTTTTCCTGGATATTCTTTTGGGGTTGAGTTTTAAATAAGAAGGATTCTTCTCACCCAGTTCCAGATACTGTTCACCGACTCCGCTCCAGTACAGTTCTTAGGTGTTTCTTGGCTGTCCCAGCTTCGTGGCAACTATCTTTAGGCTGCCTCTTCTCCTCACTGTGGCATAGAGAGAAAAAAGCCCGGGATTCAGCAGGAGAGTTGCGATCTCTCCCACGACCTCTCAGGGCGCCCCTCCTTAGCTTCGCCGCCCCTACAAGGTGGCTTTGGCTCCTCTCGGAGCCCACAAACAGGGAGAACTCAGCACATGGAATGCCAAGACTCGTTCCCTGCGTCTGATATCACCGTGACGTCAGCCGGAGGTCCAGTGGCTGTTGATTTCTAAGTCAACGATTCTCATATTGGGTACGTGATAACCCTAAAACCACACCATCCGCTAAAGAGGGCTGAACAGTGGAAATCTATATGATTCCTCAGGAGGAGAGTGCAAGAATTCCTTTAATAAAGTATAAACAGAAAGTCCTGCTGTAAAAATATTCTTTTGATTATTTCAATTTCTCGGAAACAATTCTTCTGGTTATTGATTTGCATTCCTGTCTGCTTTGGACTGACTTCTGTGGCTTTCTTTAGCACTAGACTTCCAATTTATTTCTTTAACAACCCAGTTTTCCTGACTTTAAGTATTTCCAGCCCACATTTATTATTATGGAAGTAAGGACTGTGTCCTGTTCTAAACAGAACTCTGGCTGATTTACAGTTCTTCAGATGAGCTTATCTTTCAGCATCTAATATGAGTAATTTATGATAATTTATCACATACTTTTATCTGCAATTTTTTCTGCCTGCTTTCAACAACACCACTGTAGCAAACAATGCTGACCCAAACTCTAGAGTCGTGATGGCAAACCTATGGCATGCGTGCCCAAAGTGGCACGCAGAGCCATGTCGCCTGGCACGTGTGGCATTGCCTGTTCCTCTTCTGGATTTCTGGCACACATGTGCACGCGATGATCAGCTGGCACATGTGCGCCGGCCAGCTGATCAGCGCGTGCACATCTGCGGCAGTAACCGGTAGACTTGCCGGCTGGCACGCGGCGCAGCCCAGATGAGCGTACTCATGCGCAAAGTGCTCCTTTTTCGCCACTCGGTGCCGAAAAGGTTCGCCATCACTGCTCTAGAGTATATCATTAAGCAGTTGGTTTGTGTTTTATTTAGAAAGACTGGATTGCTTGACAGAAACCAATGTGAGATCTCTCAAAACCAACCTGATTACTTATTTTCATACAGGAATCAATTCAGTTCACAGAAATGCAGTGGACATACAGTATCATGATTTCAGCAAAACAGTTGACATTTAATTCCTTGGTATTCTAATACAGAATATGACAAAATGAACTATTATACCAAACAACTCTGTGCCCATGGCTCTAAGTCAAACTGTAAGGAATTGTTGAGTGGCATACTACAAAGTTCCATTCTAAGCTGTGTGCTTTTCAACAAATTTATAAATGTCTTGAATGAGGGGTTAGAAAAGATGATTATCAAATTTGTGGATGACAAAACCATCTTAGCAGACATTATCAAGATTCAGAACAATTTTGATAAGTTAGAACTATGAGTAGAAATCAATAGGATGAATTTCAGTAGTGAGAAATGCAGAATTCTACCTTTGGGCAAGAAAATTCAAAAGCATGAATATACACTTGGGTGTCTGATTAGAGAAAGGACAATAACTACATTTATTAGTGACTGGAAACCTCGTAGGGATCTTTTGCTGAAAAAAAGAAAAAGAAAAAACGAACTTGTGATTTCTGGATTTGATGATTAGAAAGATTAGACCGTAGAAAGAAGAAAATTATGCCCTGCAGGAAATTTATATGTAATTTCTATATATAAATGTAGAGTGAGCTGGGGGAATCCATATTGGGTAGTAGCACATATGAAAAGGATCTGGGTGTCTTGGTAAATCTCATGTTGAATATGGGACCTTTATGATGCAGCTGCAAAACAAAGCAAAATAAAACAAGCAAAGCCAAACGTAGTTCTAGGTTGCATCATATAGAAGTATAGTGTCAACACAAGAAAAGTCATTTCTTCCTTCTATTGCACTGGTAGCAATGAACTCTGAATATGATTTCATTTCTGGCACTGAAATTTAGGAAGGAAGTTTGACAAACTGGAGCATTTTCAGAGGGTAAAAGAGAAGGTGATAAAAGAACCAGAAGGAAAAAAACACACATATGAAAAACAATTGGAAGTGTTTGGTATATTTAGTCTGCAGAAGAGAAGCATGTCTTCTAATGAATAGTAATACATGTCTTCAGGCATCTGGAGAAAGGTCTTGTAGAAGATAGGGCAAACTTCTTTAGAGCTGTTCAAAAACATAATACAGGTAGTCCTTAACTTATGACCACAACTGAGGCCAACATTTCCATTGCTAAGCAAGGCAATTGTTAAGTGAATTTTGGTCCATTTTATAACCTTTTTTGCCACAGTTGTTACGTGAATCACTGCAGTTGTTCAGTTAGTAACACAGTTGTTAAGTGAATCTGGCTTCCCCATTGACTTTGCTTGTCAAAAGGTCTCAAAAGGTGATCACATGAGCCCGAGATACTGCAACGGTCATAAATATGAGTCAGTTGCTGATTCAGCGTCTGAATTTTGATCAAGTGGCCATTGGGGATGCTGCAACGGTCGTGTACAAAATTGTCAGTAGTCACTTTTTTCAGTGACTAATGTCACTAAACAATGTTTTATGTTGAGGACTACCTGTATAAGTATTTTGGAATCATTCTATACTTTGAAAAAAAAATCTATAGTAATGATGATTTAACCCTCATCCTAAATGTTAGTAATGGCAACATTAAAAAGTGCACTAAACTCAATTCCTATTTACAAATTAAAAGAAGAGTACTTAATAAAATTTTATATGAATGTATGATGCTAAATTTTGCATATGCTGATTTTGAAGTAAAAATAAATACATGAAATTATGTATACACCAAAGAAACTCCCATCTTATTAATTTTGTAAAAATAAACAAAAGCAAGCAAGCATTATTTGATCAGAAACCAACCTGGAGATGTACAAACAACATATTCCCATGAAATCTAATACTTTTTATGTTATCATCTCTCTCTCTCTCTCTCTCTCTCTCTCTCTCTCTCTCTCTCTCTCTCTCTCTCTCTCTCTCTCTCTCTCCCTCCCTCCCTCCCTCCCTCCCTCCCTCTCTCTCTCCCTCTCCTAGAAGAGNTCCCTCTCTCACACACACTCTCTCTCTCCCTCCCTCCCTCTCCCTCCCTCCCTCCCTCTTTCTCTCTCTCTCTCTCTCTGCGTATGTGTGCGATTTAATTATATTTAGAGAAGAGTTTGTGGTGTTTTTTCCCCTTTCACTTGTCTTTCTGAGGAACAATGATCCAGTGGGGATTTTATTGATTTTGCTAACTATGTCACAGTCCATTTAAAACAAAATGACATATGGTTTTGACAGGGGGAAATGATTAATTGCTATAGAAAGAGAACAGATAGACTTGAGTGATGGTGACAAAACAACAACAAAAACCCTCTTAGGAGATAGGAAGAAAACAAATATAAAATATGGTGCTGTAACTGGGAGTGATTTCTGCTTTTTATGACAGTTGTGGAAGGAAGCAATTCTTCAGTCTTCTTTGTGTAGACATGGATTCTCATGAGAACGTTTCTCCCCAGAGAAGGAATAGATAACATCAGGATGCACTATTGTATGATACATTAAAGTGCTAGTCAAATCTGCTTTTAGGGAAAGTTTTCATAACCAGATCTTATTTGCTGATACTTTGTACCTTGTACCTTGTATGTATTACTTATGGATAGTTTTGCACAGTGGGAATTGTACAGCAGTAACAATGTGGGAGAAGCAGTGGAAATACATCATGGATAAAAAGAGATCATTTTTTTTTCCTGGACAATAACTGAATCAACTGGCCAATGAGGATATAATAAAAGTGTCCTTCCCTATTCTCCTCTGCAGGATTAATTTAAAATTCTTATAATAGCAATGAAATAGTTGCACCTGAGAAGTCTGACAGTCTCTTTTCATGCATACCTTTTGTAAAGTTAAAAAAGCATCACTGTTACCACGCTACAAAGCATCCCATACATAACTAGGGAACCTAAACAAAAAAATGTCTCTACAAAAATAAGTGTTCTAGATCCATCAAACTACCATCTAGAAAATGTTCACAGTTGAAATTTTCTCCCTGCCTCCCCTCCCTTTTGGTATTTCCAGAATCACCTTAGTTTTTCCAAGTACCCATTACGATACCTCAGCTTAAAATAAAAAAGGATGAAAAACAGTACATTTGCTGGAAATTCTCACTGGATCCAAATACCCAGAGGGTCTCTCTACCAACCCCTCTTTTTATTAGTTTTAGATTCAATTTAGTTACTGCAACGGTTATGCTTGAGTTAAATATTTGAAACTGTTCTTTCAATAGAGCGAGTCCAGAAAGATAGCATCTGTTGTTAAGAGGTCTCTTTAAAGCCTCTTTTTAATTTAATTTTTAGCTATCTGTTTTGTTTTTACTTCATCCATTTTACTTTATTTCCCACTTTTTTTATTCTTCTTCTGCTGGAGACCTGTACTTTTACTTTTTAAAAATTGGAGATTAGTATTTTTATCATTTTTGCTGTGGGGAAAAGGAAGAAGAGGTAATGCTCACATTCTGTTTCTTAGACTTCACTCAAGCTTACTAAACAGCTCAAAATTAACAGATTCCTAAAATCTTGTGAAGTACTTACTTGTGGTAAGTAACCAAATGTTTCCTACTTTTCCGGGTAGCCTCTCAAAATAGATGTGGCTCCCTAGAATGGGATCTCCAATTGATAGAGTGCTCTCAACTTTTAGATCTTTCTGTCCTTTCAATATTTATACCATATTTTGAAGATCTGTTATGGTATTCCCTGGTTCAGTTTTAAAGTGATAGCAAGGCTTTTATACCCATTCACATTTACTCCTCAGTTATGGATATTCAGTTATGGATAAAAGGAAGCTACACGAGCAAGGGTTAAAGGCAGTGGTGAAATCCAAATTTTGTTACTACCGGTTCTGTGGGCGTGGCTTGGTGGGCGTGGTGTGGTGTGGCTTGGTGAGCGTGGCAGGGAAAGGATATTGCAAAATCTCCATTCCCACCCCACTCTGGGGCCAGCCAGAGGTGGTATTTGCCGGTTCTCCAAACTACTCAAAATTTCCGCTACCGGTTCTCCAGAACCTGTCAGAACCTGCTGGATTTCACCCCTGGTTAAAAGTAAATTAGATATTATCAATGTGTTTAACTAGCTATTCTAGGAGTCTCTTTCATGTGAGATGGGTGGCTATACAAATATGATAAAGAAATAAATATTCATTTTCTCAAATCTGACATTATCCAGATGAGTTGGACTTTAAGTGCCATAATCATCAGCCCAGTTGACAATTGGAAATTACAGAAGTAATTTCAGAACATCAGACTGGATAAGATTCCTCGAACTTGACCCAAAGTTTGGTGAAAACTTCCTGTTTCCACCAAATCACACTGTGACACAGATCTGTAATCTACTATGACAAATATGCATGAGATGCAATCAACGTTTGGTCTGGTGCAATTCTCAAAGGCTTGAATAAACAAGAGATTTAGCAAGAAGATTTAGTAAAAAGCAGCTATAATGTATAGTTGCCAGATTATCACTGGTTTAAGGTATTAGAAATTATAGAAACTGTCCTAATAAATACCAGTAAGATTTTTCTTTAGCTTTAATTTTAAGTAACCAGAAATTAAGGTTTTAGATTGGGACATGACCCTGCTCTACTTATTTCCATGGTAGATCGATACAATTGCATTCCTTTTATAATATAATAAGAAACATAAGGGTTATTGATTTCATATATTGCAAGTTGTGTCAGGGGGTTGTAGGAAACAGTGCTGTCACATATAAAGTGCAAATCAAACACAAATATTTATGGAAGGTGGTCCTGTGGTCTCCCTGATTTATTACCAGGGAGCTGCTTAAATAGTGAATAGAACTAAGTAAACCATGATTTGGGGACTTGTTCAAGATGAATTTTATTACTACCAGCTTGATCATAAAAGAATTATCATTCATTCCACTTTGATTCAGAAGGAACGATACTGCTTTATCTTCAGAACATCTTTTAGATAGCTATAATTCACTACAGTACACCATTTAATTTAAAATGACCCAGTATCAATAGCTCTTCAGTTTTTCACTATTTTATATCATATGTATATTCATAGAATTAATTATATTCAAAAAATGTCTAATAGATGAATAAGGGCTTAGAATAACAAAAAATAATAATAATCACAGCTTCTGTTTGTATTTATTTTGTGGATGTTTTTGCTGCTTTAATATTTTTTTTAATTGTTTTAACATTTTAGAATTGTAAGCTGCCCAGAGTCATTTGGTTGAATTGGACAGCTATAGAAATTAAATAAATAAATGCAAAAGAGTTTCTTCCTGTTACGTTGAAACATACATAGGCAGGGACATTGTCATAGTTGGGTGAATACTCTTCACTACATGTATATATAGAAAATGATGCAAAGGCCACCATTATAATCCACTTTCCAAAACAGCAAATTTGAAATACATACTAACCAGATGAAGATCAATGCAAGTTGAATTGTGTTTGCATTCATTAATGAGGCAATCATCAATGTCTTGGTCACATATTTGTCCAGCATACCCAGGGTTGCAAAAGCAGTAGAAGCCATCAATAACTGCAACAATTATTTTTAAAATGTTAGCTTTGTTTGTACAAAGGAACATTATCACTGGCACAACAAAAATACCTAAATACGTCAATAACAGAAATGAGAATCGTCTTAAAAATGCACATTCAATTTAAAATGCAGATGAGAAAAGAGCCCAATCTAGTAAGATACTGTCTTCTGTAAGCCATAATTAAAACGAAAATGAGATGCCAGGATTCCTGATGAGTAGCATCTACATTAAGCATCCATTTATCTATTGATCTGATTCAGCTGAAAAAAGTATAAACCTATCCCTTTTTTTCTATCCAGATTGCAGTCTTTAGAAGGAGTAGCAATTTGGAGATGCTTGAGAAATTCAATCTCTGTGATCTGATTCACTGATCTGATTCATATCTTCCAGGCTAATGTACAGATCATGACCTTATCCTTCAGATTTCACACTTTCCAATTTTGCAATGCAATACTCAGTTCAAAACATACAAAAATGCATGTCAGAGAGGCATAAGTGTAGAAAAGATGTTTAGACATGCACTTTTGTAAGACAATGAGTTCAAAAACACATACCGAAAGTATCATTTCCCCATGGATTCATTTAAGAAATAAATGAATGTATAAAAGTGAGGGATTATGTTTGTGAAAGAACACATTCCTAGTCATCACTGTGCACTTATGCTATTCCAAATCCATCCCTTTCTTTCTCTCATATAAGTGAACAACTCTTAATTTTTTTGAGAAGAATTAGCAATAATAGACAGTCATCTCCACCCTCAACAGAGACTACATGGAAGAGAGAGTACACAGATATTCTCTATCATGGGTGAGGAAATTTGCTTGCCAGTAAATAAACACTTTATATGAAGTAGCAATGAGCACATAAATCTACACTGGACTTGTGTTTCATAGGTATTTACCTATGGATGCATGTCCATTATGTTTTTTAAGTATAAATTATGCAGTTAATAAATTATGCATGTTCTAAATATGTCTTGATCCTTTTTTGTAGCTGAAAATCCAAATGTTCTGGTGGTCATTTTAGTATAGTTTTAGTATCAAATTCAGTTTAATATTGAAATGGGCAAAATTGAACTCCTCTGATCAAACTTGTATATGTAACTTTCTACATGGTTTCCATATGTAAACAATAATTTAGGAAACATTATCCCTGCCTTTCCAAATCATAAGGAAGTCAGTGAGTAGATGAAAAAGAAATAGGTTTGGATCGAAACAGCTGGATTGCACTTGTCATTTAAACATTATAGGTTCACATGCAGTTGAAGATAGTGGGAGAGCTAGGTAGATCATTACATGACTTAATTCCTCACAAACTGCAGCTGCAAAGATCATTTTTTTCCATGAAGATTTTATCTTCTACAGCCATCCAACCATCTCTGGACCAAATAAGAGTAATGAGGACAGGCTTTGCATGATTTCAATGATGGTCATGAAGCTATATAGCTAGGAGGGAGACAGCCAAAGTATATCATGTGCAGTGATATGAGCTGAAAGTCCTCATAAACATTTCTTTTAATGATTTTTTTTTCTTACTGTAAAAGTCCATCCCCTCCTTCTCTCGCTTCTGTGTCTTTCCCAAATGGGAAAAATGGATGTTTTGCATCTGTTATTTTCAAAAAGGCAGTAATTAGAAAAAGAAGTGTTTACTTTTCTGGCGGGTTAGTTTTCAGACTGTATCTCTATATTAAAAGGAGAGTGTTCAAGAGCTGAAGTTTGACAGGCTTGATCAGCTTCTTTCATGTGCAACCATGTCTCATTGTCACCCTCCTAAGCTACCAATCAGTCCTTCCTACTTCTCATTATTAGTGATGTAAGGAGAAAAGGATCTTTAGAGACTTGCATCTATACAAGAGGCTTGGTGACAGCAACGACTGCAGTTCTTGCTGGAATAGATTTATTATAGCCTCACACAGGTCCCTGACTTCTTCATTATTTCTAAGATTTATCATGTAATTTATGCTGCCATTCAGTCTTTGCACATTTAACTGCTATTACTTGCATTAAATGCTCTGAGCCCTTTGTTCCACTGATAAACTCCCTCTGTGTGTCTCTCTGTGTGTGTCTGTGTAAAAATCCCTGGAACAGATACTTGGATTCTTCTGAATTCATTGATTTAATGTACATGATTATAAACAGAGCACACACTCTCTTTTAAGTTGAAAATCAAAATTATTAATTTTAACAGTGCTTCCAATCTTAAGCACAGAAAATTCCAAGAGGTGACACTGAATATTTTTTTGCCAAAAAATATCCACTTCTTTGAAAATTAATGCAAGAGTATGTTTGTATAGGTAAAAGGCAATCTATATACAGTAGTTTAAAACCACTCACGGAGGACCGCAGATATACTCAGTCCTTACACAACTAAAAGTTTCAGATATCGTGATCTTTAATTGGATGAAATAGTGCTTCATAGGATAACTAAGGTACCTCAAATGGCATCTAAAGTCCAGGATCTATGACTCCTGAGGGAATGAAATTTGGGGAAGTTGTGGCTACTTCAGGATGTTGCTGTGGTCATGTGATACTCATTTTGAACCTCCCATGAGAGTTTCCCAGCCAGTCTCACAATCTCTTGCTCCTTCCCCCTCCCAGCATCAAGGAATTGACTTATCATGTGATTCTTAAATAAGCAACAACTTTAATGTACATGAAGAAAGGCCTGGATGTTTTTTATTTATGTGTCCCTTTTCTGACACACAACCATGCACATTATCTATATCCCATCTTTGTTCAGGAACTCAAGGCACATACATAGTGCTCCATCCTCATACAATTCTTTACAACAAGCCTGTGAGGTGAATTGGGCTGAAAATCAACAAGTGAGCTGCTGTGGCTGCAGATGGAAAGGACTGTATCTCTATGATGTCAATCAAATACATTAGTCACTATATCTTGCCCATTCTTGTCCTTGCCCATTCTGTTTTATTTTTCAAACTGCTTCCTACTTTGAAACTGAGCATAGATCAGCATCTCCTCAGCCACTAGAGAAGAGGTAGAATGGTCCCAATCTAGCTTTCAGAAGGTCATGTGATCCTATTTTAAAACTGTCTCTCACAGTTTCCTACAACTCAGTGGAAAAGCCAGCAAGGATTCTAAACTCTCTGAGATACGAACAGCAATGGACAATATTGTGATAAAGAATTAAATGAGATTAAATAAATTATTAAACTAAAACAATGTCAACATAATTATGCCATGTGGAAAGAAAAGGGAAACATCATGGTCAAGAGATGACAGCAAAGATTGTCAGGATAAAGCAAGGAGGCAGAGAGATGAAGAAATGGAGAATGAAAAGGCTGCATGTCTCCAGAATGACAAGGAACGGTACACAATGAAGAGAAAAGATGGAGGAAAAAAGGGAAGATGAATTCAAGCATATCTGGCAAATACCATAAGAGTTCCTTCAACAACAAAACCTCAACAAAGAAAGAGCAGAGCAAAATACACAACTTTACAGTGTAATATTTCTGCTGATGTTGGTGCCATGGCCAAAGTCTGCCCTCACTGTTCTGCCTTCCTGTTCCCTGGAGAAACCACAAATTTCTGCAAATTAATGGAAAGATCAGGATAGGCAGTGTGATTAAATATACTGCTGGAGAAGAACTGGGGGCGGGGGGCGCATCTCGACACACTGCATCTTCCCAGGGAGAGGTAACACATTCCAGAGAGAGGCCCAAAATAAGAGATTGCAAAATCTTAACTGAATGGGGGAAGAAGGAAAAGGCTCAGAGTAGCCCTAGTCTAGAATCTCCAAGGACATATACATTAGGTTAGAAGGTTGTAGCTTTAGTCTGATGAGATTCTATCCCTTAGGTGTAAGGAAATAAAAAATTGGACTTGATTGGATTTCACTGTGTCATCTTTGGGTTTAAGCCTGACAGACTATTTGCAGCCTCTACCTATTGAGCTCATCAATTTATATAGCCGTGATGAACCTATTGAAAATGAGTTCATGAAGAACATCAGACGATGTAACTGCCCTTTCCAAATGACATCCTTTTGTGCCAAAAAAATCATTCCAATGAGAAACAGATGGAATTCTTCTGTAATTATTTAAGGGCAAATCCATCATTACATTGGACATTTAATGCTCCAACCATCAAGCCAAATTTATTCAAATTCACTTCATGGATCCTCAAGACAGCATAGAATTGAGAAGTGGTATATTCCACAAAGATGGAATTCAATATGTGATTGTTCAATAATTGAAGAAACTTCTATGACAATGAAATTTGTACATTTTGTTTCTTTGACATGCAAAAGAACAAATTTGAGACATGTCAGAAACTTCTATTCTCATTGAACTTGAGATAGCATTTGAACATGAGAGAATACTTAATGCACAAATTGGCAATAAAGACATTGTCATTATACCAAACAACACCAAAACTGAATCAACATCATGGCATATTTTGTTGGAAAAAATGAGGTGGTTTGCAAGTAATTTCAGAATCCCATCACTCCTATGACAACTTTTAATACATATTTAATACATACTTTGCTTTCCTTTTGGAGATGAGGCTGGCATCATCAAATAATAAACAACAAGAAACTAATGGCAATACATTACTATAAATATTGCATAATGAACCATGGGAATCAACTTAATAACCTTCTGGGTGAGATCATCCGACAATGCAGGGTGAGGTATCAGCAATATGCTGATGATACCCAGTTGTATATCTCCACCCTGCATCAGTTCAGTGAAGTGGTGGACATGATGTGCTGGTGCCTGGAGGCTGTGAGGGTCTGGATGGGAGTTAACAGGCTCAGACTTAACCCAGGCAAGACCGAGTGGCTGTGGGTATTGCCTCCCAAAGACTATGTCGACTGTCCATCCTTGGTTCTGGGGGGGTGGAATTGTCCCCCTCAGAACGGGCTCGCAATTTGGGTGTCCTCCTAGACTCACAGCTAAAATTAGAGCAACATTTGGCAGCTGTAGCTAGGGGGACCTTTGCACAGGTTCGCCTGGTGCACCAATTGCGACCCTACTTGGATCAAGAGGCTCTCCTCACAGTCACCCATGCCCGTGTCACCTCACGGTTAGATTATTGCAACGCCCTCTACATGGGGCTACCCTTGAAGAGTGTTCGTAGACTACAATTGGTCCAGAATGCGGCTGTGCGAGTTGTCGTGGGTACACCTAGGTAAACCCATATTACAACTATACTCCGCGAGCTGCACTGGCTTCCTATTGGTCTCTGGGCACAATTCAAGGTGTTGGTTATTACCTTTAAAGCCCTATATGACATGGTCCAGGGTATCTGAGGAGCCATCTCACCCCTTTGGTGCTAGTCCACCCGATTTGTGCCAGTACAAGAGACTGCTACAGACCCTGTCTGCTAAGGAATTCCGGCAGGCAGATTCAAGGAGAAGAGCCTTTTCTGCTATATAAGGCTGGCGGGCCCGCGGGGGAGGGCCTTCTCTGTGGCTGCCCCGGCCCTCTGGAACCAGTTACCTCCTGAGATCCCAGACCACCCCACCCTGCTGGCCTTCCGGAAAGCCGTGAAGACCTGGCTGTTCCAGCAGGCTTGGGGCCGTTGATCTCGCCTCTGTAATTTGGCGAGATCCGGCCATGAAACGGTGTGTATGAGTTTTTAGTTGTTTTTAAAATGTTTTTAATGTTTCTTTTTAATAGTTTTTTTATATTTTAATAATGTTTTTTTTTATTGTTGTAAGCCGCCCAGAGTCCCCCGGGAGTTGGGCAGCATAGAAATATAAATAAACTTTAAATTTTAAACTTCTAAGAGGAGAATGTCTATTATTCCAACAATACGTGGTTGACATGGCTGCCAAAATTGAAAACGAGAGACTGAGTTACATCCAAATGAATCAAGCAACCTTGATATCAACAACATATAGAGGCCTGACCGATGTATTGGATGATGGTGATTTAAGAAATATCAAAAGGTGCATCATCCTCTCTTCAACATTTATTGGTGGACCAAGATATGTGATAAAATGGTGTAAAGATGTCATGATGTACTGTATATATGGAAGTATGTCAGTGCTTCATTTATCATTACAATGACATGCAATCCAAACTGGTCAGATATATGACAGCAGCCAAATGATCTGCTAAATTTAATCACAAGAGTGTTCAGCTTGAAGAGAAAGTTGTCCATCGAGTATCTCATTGGAATACATGATCTCTTTGGTAAGAGTATTGCTTATGTGCTAAGTGTGAAATACCAAAAATGAGGCCTGCCTCACTTTCACTATCTGCTGTGGCTTGATGAAGGATCCAAGCCAAGACCAGGAGATTATAATACTATATCATATAAGCTGAAATATCAGACCCAAATGAAGATCCAGAGCTGCACACATGGATATTGAAGCACATTATCTATGGTCCATATTGCAGCAGAAACTTTGCATATTGGGGACATTGTACATGCAGTAAATGGTATCTAAAGCCATTTAATGAGCATACAAGGTTTGGCAATGATTCATATCCTATCTATAGGAGACAGTCTTCGGAAATGAGAGGATTTAAAGTACATCAAGCAGGACGACAGAGATGAACTAATTTCTCATTGGTTAGTACCTAGAGAGCCAACTATTGAAGGTGCTCAGTTGTCATCTCAATGTAGAAATATGCTCATCCATCAAATCCATGATCAAATATGCCACGAAAGGGAGTGAATAGGCAATTTTTGCACTGAACAGAGAAGATGAAATCACGCAGTACTTGACAGATAGTTGAACCTGTTGCACGATACTTTATGAGAGGGATCCAGCCATTGTTCTCCTTCAAGTGCACCTTCCACAACAGCATTAAGTATTCTTTTGAGATAATACTGATGTGCAACCGAATAATGATGTGGCAAGAATCACTTTAGCAGAATTCATTCATCTGTGCAAACACAGTCCATTTGCAAAAACACTGTTCTATGTGGATATTCGAAGATTCTACACTTGGACTAATAATAAAAGGTGGGAAAGAAGGAAAATTGGGAACAGAGTGCATGAGTTAGTTGTCTGTAATTTTCGAAGCCAATGTTCTGGACTGAATGTCTATATTTGGAAAGGAAGAACATAAACCAAATGAGATCCTTTTAAAAATCAACAAGGGATATTGGACGAAAATACAGAAATGGCTGCAAGAGTTAACTAAGTGTCAAATAGAACTTAAACTGGAATTATTTCTCCTGGGGATAATTAGGGCAAAATATAATAGAAAGATAAAGTATTTGATGTTACATATAATAACGGCAGCAAGGATCGCCTTTGCACAGTATTGGAAGAAAGATAGTATACCGCCAGAGGGATTAGTAATTCAAAAAATATTTGATTGCGCAGAAATGGATAAACTCACATTAGAGTTAAAGGGTAAGGATGACTCGGAATATTATGCGGTATGGGAGAAATGGTATGAATGGATACATAATAGAAATAAGAAATCGAAATGTACATAAAGGAGTAGAACGTTTGGAAATAGAATGTATCGAATGTATCAAATATGGATTCTAGTTGTATGAATAATGTCACAGATCTGTTAAATTTGTAATAGAGATATGTAAAGAGAAAAAGTGCAATAAAAATAATATTTTTAAAAAATCAACAAGGGAGAATTCCAGGGTCTAAAGCAGAGGGTGGGTTCCTCCTGGTTCCGACCGGTTCTCCCGAACTGGTAGCAGCCCGCTGGTGATGTCACAATGATATCACTGAACCGGATCGGTCGGTGCCGGTCTGTGGGGGCCGCCATCTTTTTTTTGAATTTTTTTCAAATTTTGTTTGATTTTTTTTTTGAATTTTTTGAATTTATTTTTTTCCTTCTGAGCATGCGCAGAAGCTGACTTCCGGCACTGTGCATGCGGTTGCCATCTTTTTTTCAGCTTTGTTTTTTTAAATTATTATTATTTCAGATTTTTTGTTACTGTGCATGCGCACGCGCGCCATGTGCACACATGCCATGCGCACGCACGCCATGCGCCCACGCGCCCATGAGGCACACCCACGCGGCACGGGAGGGAGCAAACCAGCAGCGAGTTAAGGTGGAACCCACCTCTGGTCTAAAGTACACACCAACATCAAGCTAATAAGTCACTATATATGAGGACAATGCTAGGAAAACTAAATGAGAATATAAATGAAGGTTTGAAATTTCAAATAGGTTTTTCTTTTTAAATTCTCCAGCAAATTTATGGAGCAGGAAAAAAAAGTGTGAAAATTTCCCCTGAATTTCTCCAAGGCCTCCAACCATTTTTCAAGAAAGAGATTATTTTTTAATGGTGATAATAACATCAGTATATGTACATAAACCTCCCTTCTCACCCTGTGGGTAGTCTGTGTCTTCCTCAGTCTCAGGTCCTCTAACAGAAGCCTGGGTGTTTGAGGGTTCTGTGTAGGACTTTGGCTCTTCTTTATACTGCATTTTTATGGACAGAGTGTCAGGGTTCCAAGTAACACCCCCAACGAAAGAAGACTCCGAGGCTCGAGATTCCTCAAAGTTCCATTTTATTAGAAATGTCATATTGGCACATCTGGGAAAACCTGAATCTGAAAGTTTCCAGGTTTTCCCCACCCAAAAGAAAGTTCAAGTCCCTGCCCAGCACCCACATGTCCATCACATGATCCAATCAGGCACCATCCAAAACTGGAGATACCTCCCAGTCACCTCATCGCAGCTGCAGGGCAAGGCGACCTTGACTTGCTTAGAAAAGAATGTTATTTTGACTATATATCACCCACACTCCATATAATCCCCCCTCCCATTTTCCCACAGTAGAAAATGTGGCAGGCCTGAAGGCCCAAAGGTAAAAGATGGCTTCCAGGTCTGACACAGAGAGCTCTAAGGTCATTCCTGGATTCTGTGGGAGCCATTTTCCCAGTTTAGGAGTCACAGCCCCAAGTGCTCCTACCACCACTGGGACTACTTTGGCCTTTACTTTGCACATCCTCTCCAGTTCCTCCTTCTTTATTTTGCCATGATATAAGCTTAGCATATATGTCAAATAATTATTTTAATATGTAAGGCTTTGAGAATGCAGCTACTGTATTTGAGTAGGCTATAGAGGAAGATAGGTTAGATAAACATATGCTGAGAACCTGTCAAGTGAATTAATAAATAGGGTTGCATTATCTGAAGATGTTATTTTGTTTAGTTGGAATGGGGATTTGCATTCTGGATATTAGGCAGTTGTACAATTGATTATTGAAATGAATGATCGGTGAAAAACTAAATGTTTGCTTTTCTCTTGTCTACATGAATTGACATTTTATAGATTTTTTTTATTCCATGCTTTGAATATGAGGCCTCATGGGTAGACAATAAATTAAAGTTAGCAAAGATACAGGTCAAAACCCATGTCAGATCAACATCTGTAATACAATGCAAACAGGGCCTCATTGCTCTAGGACCTCATTTTAGCAACTGAAAATTATTCCTATTCAACTAAAAGGTATTTTGGCTCATTGAAGTATCAGAAGAAACACCTCAAAAATCGTATTAGAATTTCCCATTAACTGCAGACGGGACCTCTGAAAACAGAAACCTTCATGCTGAAAAGTGAGGCATTTGGGCAAACCGCTTTTCCTTCCAGTAAACTGCTGAATTGGACCCAGAGTATGCAACTCTGGTTGTTTGAACTCTGACGTCTCTAAAAATGACTTAAATCTGCTAGCGGTTTTTTTCCTGCAAGAAACACATTACAAATAGACAGACTCACCATCATAGCAATAACCGTGCATACAAGGGTTGGAACTGCATTCATTGATATTAATCTCACAGCGTGGTCCTGCAAAACCTTTTATGCAGTGGCACTGAAATCCAAGAGGAAAGGCAGTTAAGTCTGGCTCTTGTAGACATGCAGCTCCATTTTCACAGGGATTACCACCTTCACAGGGTTTGAATTCACAGTTGGAACCTGGAAATAAAAGGAACAAAAAAACCCCCCCATACATTTAAGTTACGTAACTGTTTAGCTAAAGCACCACGAAGACCAAAAATGTGTTCTAATTCTGTAAAACCTGTGTGGGGGGGAGGGGGGTTGTTATGCATGCATGGGGTATAAACTGGCATTTCTCTGCTTTTCAACCTCAGAATTAAAACATGGTCATGATTCCTTTTCCAAAGAAATGTGTGATTTCATAATGAAAATCTACAATCCACAATCAAACAGTATTTTTTATTATATGTATTGCTTTCTGTGATTTCTTTAGCCATCATACTGAACTAGTTCATGCTATGGGAGTAAAAAAAAAAAAGTCAAACACTTCTTGTGGATAAATAAAACAAGTCAACACAAAAATATGACACATTTCCTCATGAACTCTGTTACTATTTAGCAAAAATAATTTTAATAGGAAAAAATATTACCATCCAAATTCTGGATATTTATTCTATAATATCATTATATTCAGATCCAGTAAGGTTTTCTTCTTATTCTGGTTTTTCACCATTTTTAAGGCTGTATCTATACTACAAACTTAAAATGTTTCAATACAATTGCGTGTTTCCCCCATGGATCCTTGTCGCCATAGTTTTATGAAAGTATGTGCTGTTTGTTAGATGCTTTTGTAGTCCAGGAACAGATTTTTCAGGATTTGTAGAGTGAAATATCTGATGGACTATAAACTTATACCCATATCTGAGAGAACATCTCTTTGATACAACTGGATTTTTTTTCCTGAATGTGATACTACTGTGCTGCATAAGATCCATATCCTAAAGCGATCAACCAGTGGAACAGGCTTGCCTTTCGGAGGTTGTGAGAGCTCCAACACTTGAGATTTTCAAGAGGAAATTGGACTGCCATTTGTTGGAAATGGTGTAGGGTCTCCTGCTTGAGCGGGGGGTTGGACTAGATGACCTACAAGGTCCCTTCCAACTCTGATAATCTGTAATCTGTAATCTGAATAAAGCCTTCAGATGTCTATTTTTTCAATGTTATATGAAAATTCCCTTCTCCTATAAGGTGTACAGTTGTTCAGTGTAATGAACATGGATATTTGTGTAAGAAAATTATTATCTGTTAATGAGACAAGGGACCAACAGTTTAGCCCATTCAAAGTGGCAGATGGATTACACTGACTTCTAAACACCTTTAGGAAATCAGAACACTATATAACATGAGACCTTGAAGTTGACATATAATTATAATAAAACTAATGCAAAATTGAAGAAAACATAAAAAGACAGGTATAACACATCAGACTATAGCAGTTAGTTTCTTTTTTTAAGCACTAACCTTATGCAAGAAATAGAATATTTCTTTAAAGATAGGAGCATCACTTTATTTCTTCCAAACAACCCAGATATAAATTGTATCATTTAAATGAGAAGATGTGAAGTAAGTACCATCAATCTATATAACCATCTCCTTAGAATTCACTGCAATGTATTAACTTGCTATTAAAATTGCCTATATTTGACACATTTTGTCACTTAATCAAAGCTTGCACAGGATTTTTTTCACTGTTTCTCATTTTATGATCTTGACTGACTACTTAGTAATCCTTAATCTTTTTATAATTTGAGGAAACATGCCCTGTTTAGAAAATATTCTGAAAGGCTAACTGACTGTCCAGTTGGTAGGGATGGCAGAGGCATATTTAGATAGTAGCAATAGCACTAGCAATAGCACTTAGACTTATATACCGCTTTACAGTGCTTTACAGCACTCTCTAAGCGGTTCACAGAGTCAGCATATTGCCCCCAACAATCTGGGTCCTCATTTTACCCACCTCAGAAGGATGGAAGGCTGAGTCAACCTTGAGCCGGTGAGATTTGAACCGCTGAACTGCTGAACAGTCAGCTGAAGTAGCCTGCAGTACTGCACTCTACCCACTGCGCCACCTCGGCTCTAGAACTATCACTGATAATATGAGCATAGTTTTCATAGATTTCTATCTATAATATCCACCTGCTGGTGTAGGCCAGAAACTTCCACTTGACTTTAAGGGAAACTTCATGATTTATGTAGTACACAAGCTTTTTTATTGTGTTTTCTCTTCTCTTGAAGTAGAAAATCCACACTCCCTAATTACCTACACGAGCAGGCATAAATCTAATTTTTTGATATATATTTTTCATACTCCAATATAATACAGGACTGTGAGGTAATGATCACATGTTGACTTTATAACATAATTTTACTGATATTTCCATTGATAAATATATACTATCCAGGGGTGCATTTCTATGTCACCAGATTCAACTCAGTCAAAAGCAGACTTCAGCTGAAATACAGCATTCACAAGAAAAAGAGGGGGAGCCTCTCTGATAGTTTGGAATCACAGCCACCTCAAATGATTTGTGACAGCAGCAATCATGTTAGTAAAATAACTACAGCTTCCTTCTAACTGCTCATTTTCTAGGCAGTGTTAATTCAGAGATTGCCATATATAAAAATAAAATATTTCAGCTGACATCCAGACCTGGCATTTTTATAATAAGAAATAAAAAGTTACTCTCCAGGGTTCCTTTGTGGGGATCTAAAGGGGGACCATTCACCATTTCAAAGGCTGCCCAGTAGGGATTATATTATATTGCTTCGATTTTTCTGTTGTTCTTCATTAGCATCACCAGAATCGCAACACTGCTCGTGACAGCCAAGATCAGCCTCCAACAACCAATTTTACTGCATTTTGTCAATAGCACTTTTTTTTCCCCCATGGAGGCTATATTTTTCGAATCCATAAAAGCACAAAGTTGGATTGCCCCAAGTACTGGATGATATCACCAATGATATATAACAGTTGGTAAAATCTTCAAACTCCTCTTTGGTATCTGACATCACCGTCTTCAAAACTGTGGGCCTTTAATTTTCAAAACACATTTTTTTTTATTTTATATTTTTGATGCTTTTTTAAAAAAAAAAATTTGCACCCCATCTTCCTTATGCTGATCTTTGACTCCAATAAAGGTTTGATTTGATTTGGCACATAACTTTAAAAAATCAAATTCCAATGCAACAAAAGATGTTATGATAGGTGATGAATACCATCTTGACTGAAGGAAAGCTATTTGCCCTTCTCTGTACATGGAGCAAGATTCCTCTTGCTGAGTGTGCTTTGCACATGTATGAAATCATTATGACAGTACGTGTATCTCCTCAGTCACAGACTTCTAATTAAACCTTTTTGCACAGATTGTACTAGCTTTTATTTTCCTACAGAAAAGCTCAAACCTTTAAGAAAAGGTTTGCTTGCCATTTTTATTTGTTCATTGCTTAGTGGGAGGATGGGATTCGTGTGTTTTTAATTAATATAGATGTATTATTTAACTTTCAGAAAAGACAAAAAAGCTGGCTATAAATTTAACAGTACTTTTTCCTGCATTTAAGGGTCTCACACACCTCAACAAAAATAACACATTTTTCCCATTCTATTGTTTTCAGTTCTCGGAGACTGCCTAGACAGCTCCCTGCAGTTTTCTTGGCAAGATTTTCAGAGGTGGTTTGCCATTTCCTCCTTCCTAAGCCCAAGATCCCCAGCTGACTTTGTGCCTAAGGTAGGACTGGAACTCACAATCTAGAACTAGAACTAGAACTAGAACTCTCCCAGTTTCTAGCCTGATGTTTTAACCACTTTTCCAAACTGACTTTCAAAGCCATATTAGGGTTTTATTTGTTTCAAAAGCAGTTGAAATAGAATTTATTTCAAAATAGCCTAGGTTTTCAATATAGTCAAGTCCTAGAGTTACCAGAAGTCAATACAATTGAGTGGAGGGTTATGTTATTCATTAGTTTAGGGTTGGCAAGCAGCCTTTCCTGACAGGATTAAGCAACATGTCATATGCAATAAGGTACATGAACTGGTGATATTTGTACCAAGTCGGTTTTACTTTGATGACATCACTGATTACTACGGTACCTATAAGCTCCAATTAAAAGTTAGTAAAACTATAATTACTATCCTAGAGATCATAAGAGAAACTATTTTTCATTACCATAGAAACTAGGATTAGAAATAATGCATATACAGCATAACCTCTGGTCACGACCATAATTCGTTCCATAACTTTGGTTGCAAACCAATTTGGTCATGACCCGAACCTAATTTTGGAAATTTGGCACTTACAAAAAAAAATGGCGTGGAAGGGGAAATCGGCCGCGAAAAAAAATATTGAGAATTTTTTGGTCGTGGTTTGGTCGTGGTCAGAAGCGTTTGTGACCAGAGGTTCTACTGTAAGTTGTAACTATCTAGAAGATCATTCTTCATAAGGTAGAAACATTTCCTTATGGTAAATGCCACATCTTTTAATTTATCTATGGAGGCTATGGTTTCTCCTTCTCTACAGGTTTTTAGGGTGGTTTCCTCTCAAAGGAACAAAAGATGGTTTAAGATTGTCCCCCCCCCCCATTTTAAGATTATATAACCTTTATGGTCATCCCATCTCCATAATTATGTGATTCTAGGATTAATTGCAACAAAACACTGTTGAAGGGGACCAGACTGGATATCTTCAGCAAGTTGTTTTTTGGAACTACAACCACAACTAGTGTTCAATTTCTGTAAAATAGTGAGGCTTTCTGAACAAGAACCTTTAAAAAGATATGGTTCTTTATGTGAGGAGGGTTCTTGGGAAGAACTTGCATCAATTGTTTCCAAAAACAATCCAGCATCAAAGATATGGTATATAAAATATATAAAATAGTGTTTTATGGAGCAGTTTTTGAAAAATGAGTGATTCTCTAGATACACTTGCATGGAAATTTCTTCAGGAAAGGAAATCACTGCACCTGAAATGAGATAATGTCAACTCCTATCTCCTCTACTGTAACTGTGTCTAGTTCCATAATTTCTACTGCCACTGTTTACAATGTCTTTAGAAAGGGAACAATGTTAACATTTAATAAAAATGAGCAAAATTTCACTACATGCTGTAGCATTTAAAATATTCTTAGATTTGGTTAAACAAGGTTCTACTTTTCTATTTTGCACTTATTCAAACATGTGGTTGCATAATTACATAAAAAGAGTGTCAGCAGACTGTATGCCTAAAATGTATAATTTCACTTCACAAGGAATTAATAAAATAGCAGCTTAAGTGCATGGAGAACAATAAATGTTACCCTTTTGTTTACAAGAAGCAAATAGCATCAAAAGATTTGGGCTGATGGTTGGGTAAATTTCACAAATCAAGATGCACCTGTCATGATCCCGACTAATGAACCCAATCAAATCAGAGCTCTGAGGCTGAGGTCTTCCTCTAAGAACTTCTTTATTGGGTACATCATATTGGCATGATCAAATGGAAAACCAACTCTAAATGTTTCCCACTGTTTCAGTATAATTAAAATAGGAAATAACTCCCTAAAGTCACAGGTCACGTTGGCCAATTAGATTAATTGCCGGGCTCTCCAGACACTCCTTCCCATCTCTATCCACCACCTGTAGAGATGACCTTGGTTCCCATGAGAAAGTTCTGTGTTTTGTCTAGCAACGCATTTCATCCTCCTTCTCCCTCGCCACTCTGTGTGGCAACTGAGGAATAGAAAAATGGCTTCTGCCAGGTTCGATTCAAAGTTGACAGCACTCTTCCATACCTGCATGATATGTTAATCATTTGTTAATGTCATAAAAGCTTTCTTGGATTTCTTAAGAGAAAGTAGCATTTAAAATCACATCCAGTAGATCCTTCCACCAGTAGCCATGTTTAGGGGTTAAAGTGGCAGGATATATAAATCATTATTGTATGATTTAAAAAACAGCATCAATTTCAATAACAGCTTTTTTTCTTGCTTCACTTCATCATATTTGGTAAACAATATTTGTATCACCATATTAGCCAGTTTCTCTGTGTTCCTGTCACTGCATTTCTAATATCAAAGCTAAAAGGCTGTTCAAGGTTACTCTGCATCAGCTCAAGGTCTTCCAGAATAAATTAAATGAAAATGATTGTGTAGGATTTACAATGCCACCATAAAAGAAAATCTTGCAAGATCTAAGCTAATGCAATATCCAGCTGAGAGTTAAAATGATCAAATAAGGTTTGGTTTGTATAAAAAGCATTTTACTTTCCCCATGACAGATTTTTCAGCTTCTTTTAGTAAATGACTGAAATTATTTTAATTTGCCCCATAAAAGAAATCTACACGGCAATTTATGGTCACCCTCAAAGCTTAGAATAACTTTTAAGCTTTTAAATAATGAATTGGTAACATCACATTCCAGAAAACAACAGGAAACCCGTCAAATACCTAAGATAAATTTTCATTTGTTTCATTTATTTTTGTCTATCAAATTAAGTATCTTGGTAATTTTCTTTCATTATATTGGTTAAAGTTGACATCTGTTGTACTGTACTGTACATTAGCTAGAATCTGTGATAGCAGTGATAGCACATATGAGGCACCCCAATGATAGGGAAAAAGTGATAGTTTTCAGCAATATCAATGTACTGTTTAAGTATTTGTCCCACTAGGATATAAAGTTCCCTTGTTCTCTGAAATGAAATTATGCAAATATTAGAGTTGGCAGAGCAATCCCCCTTTACATTTTCCATTCACACTGGCACAGTGCTTTTGCCATAAATTCTTCCCTTAATCCTAGGGACTGCTTTGTCCATGAAGTAAAATAGTTTGCAATAAGGCTGATGAAGCTTTAAGCTCTCTATAACTTGAATTGCTTTGAATTACAAAACAATATCATCAAGGAATTTATAAATATCACCCCACAAGCCTTGGCTGTGCCCCTAGAGCCCTTTCAATAGTTGCTCCTACATCATATGTTTAAGATTCAGTCGGAGAGATTAATAACTACATGACTACATTAAGTGTATTTAATGTGACAGTGTGGTGCTTCCAATTTAGTTAAGAAAAAGTGTTTTGGAACACTTCCATTTGGGAGAATGGCTACAACATATATTTTTGGCTCATTAAAGCAATGGTGTCAGTTTCCAGGACTGATTGCTCATCTACAGCAGAAGCTCATAACAGAATTATATTAACAAAATACTTAATTCTGGGAAAGAAGAAGAAAGTCTGGACTGTACCTTGCTTTTCATGACTTAAGTTTCAACAGTTAAACTAGTCAGTATAAGATGCTTTCATTAAACATTCTGTTTGTTGGTTTCCACAGAATTATCAAACATCCCAGTCTTCCCTCCCACCCACCTCCATCCCCCAAGTAACAGTGGCAGGGAAAACAGCAGTTAGCAATTTCAAAATACACTGCAGAGAATCACAAGTAAAGAACCTCAGGCAAGCCATGCAATCATGCTTAATGCAAATAAGAAACACACTTTGACAGCATGCTGAAGAAATAAAAATTGTATGCCATACCTGCATAAAGTTCTGAAAAGAACAGAAATGGATTCATTTATTTCCCAGAAAGAACAAATCTAAACCTTATTTCTTTATAAAGAATCACGTCTGCAGTATTTTAATGATCAAATAATGATCTGAAAAGAGTACTACGTAGGTACTACATTGTATTGTTTTTCTAAAGGTAATGAAGTCTACAGTTACGTAAATTTCTGTCTATGTATCTGGAAAGCACTGTTGATTTTAAAAGATGGTTTACAATATGGGAATAAAGAAGATTTAGCACTTCACTCACATAGTGTGCAGCAATCACAGCAAAACTCAGACATACTTTCCAGACACGTATAGCAGGAGTGCATTGAGGATATAAGCTCACCATATACCTGCATTTTTGTCCATGCAAAAAACATGAACATTAATCTAGAATTGCTATGTTCCCAATAATCCTTGAATTCTTTTTTTTCTTTTCTTTTCTTTTCTTTCTTTCTTTCTTTCTTTCTTTCTTTCTTTCTTTCTTCCTTTCTTTCTTTCTTCTCTCTCTTTATTTCTTTTTTTCTCTCTTTTTCTCTTTCTCTTTCTCTTTTTCTCTTTCTTTCTTTCTTTTTTTCTTTCTTTCTTTCTTTCTTTCTTTCTTTCTTTCTTTCTTTTTCTCTCTCTTTCTTATAGTGATATGGTTGCCCATCTTACAAGACNATTCCATTCCATTCCATTCCATTCCATTCCTCTCTCTCTCTCTCTCTCTCTCTCTCTCTCTCTCTCTCTCTTTCTTTCTTTCTTTCTTTCTTTCTTTCTTTTTCTCTCTCTTTCTTATAGTGATATGGTTGCCCATCTTACAAGACATGATTCTGGGTGGCATACAGTTAAAAAAAAACCATAAAACCATTGTATTAAAAATATTCCACAATTTAAAATTATTAATATTATTAAAAGATTAGGAGAGAATATTAGATGTTAATGTAGCCACATCATTAGCTTGCTATTTCCCTGAGACCCCCAAGTCTGTTGATACATTCAAGTTTATAATTAATTAAATTTAATTAGTTAAATTTATATGGCTGGCCACTTGTGATTTCGGATGTGATTCTATTATTCTTTGGTTGGGAAATGCCAAATGGTTTTAGCAAAATTGTTTTCTTTGGCTAAAAGTACATCAGGATGCATTTAAGTCATAATCAAGGCCAGGGGTGGGTTGTAACTTACCTCGCTGCCGGTTCGCTTCCTCCTGCGCCGCGTGGCTGTGCCTTGTGGGTGCGCACACGCTGGGTGCACGCGTGCAAAGCGCGCAGTGCCGAAAAATTTAACCCCCCCCAAAAGCCAAAAACAAGATGGTGATGCATGCGCAGTGCCAGAAACTCGGCTTCTGCACATGCGCAGAAGAAAAAAAAAATTTAAAAAAATCCCCCCAAAATTTTTTTTTCAAAAAAAAAAATTCCAAAAAAAAAAAAAAAAAAAGAGGGCGGGCGCCCGGGCCCCCCCGCCCCCGACCGTCAAGCAGCAGAACAGTTTTTTTTAAAAAAAAAAATCCAAAAAAAAGATGGTGGCACCCACGGACTGGCACCGACCAAACCGGCTCCGTGACATCACTGTGATGTCACCAGCAGGTCGCTACCAGTTCGGGCGAACCGGTCCGAACCAGGAGGAACCCACCTCTGATCGAGGCCAAACTCCATGTCAATAAAGGCCAAACAGAATACAACCATCTAGAAATATTAATTTTTGAAAAGATGATTCACATATTACTTGTATGAACAAAATCCAAGAAAATGTAAGAATCAAATACAGAAGAAGCAGGAGAACTTCCTAAATTTTAGATTCTTCTTATGGTGTCTGGAATTCATAGTAGTTCCCACGCATATTTCAATTCTCTTTCTTTGTATTTTTCCACCCCACCTTGCTCTGTGCAGTTTGTAATAACCCAGTAATGATCATGAAAAAAATCCAAATGCTTATGAGCAGATTTTGGCATCTGTGTTTAATCAAGCCACATTTCAGCAGCATTAAGTATTTTTATGGAATATATGAAGGAGATTTTATGTAAATTGTACAGCTCATCCAGAGATTCAACTGGAAATCACAGCTTTTATATTTCAGCAGAATTCCATATTTCAGAAATATTAGCTGCAACCCTCCAATGAGACACATTAGAAAACACATAGTCTGAGGATCGTGACTGTGGAAAGCATTCAAAGAGCATGTTGGAAAAGGTGAGGGCATAAGTAAAGGGCCTGTCCTGGAACTACTGAGGCAGAGGTATCCTCCAGAACGTTTGGTAAAGCCTCTTTACGGGCTTCCCCAGTTACTTCACTTTTCCAGGAGTCCAGTCCAAGTGGAAGCACTGCCTTGTATGGGTTCATGCATGTGCAGACCATCTGGGAAAGCCTCTGAAGCATCTACACAGAGCCTTCAAGGGAACATAGCTTCTTCCATACTTCAATCACAGGTGCTTTCCAAAATGGCTCTCCAAAAACTTTTCTCAGACCCTCTGACAACTAATTCAGAATTTATTCAATTACCGGTAACTGTATTCCTTCTTGCCACTTTTATAAGGGGTTAAGGAATGCGCTTTGCTTTTTAGTTATTTATTTACTTTTTCTTTTAATTACAGTCCTGGCTGTTGTTGTTCAGGCACTATGTGGTGTCGCTATGTGGTTCTCGACCCCATAGATCATAGCACGCCAAGCCCCCTGTTCTCCACTGTCTCCTGGAGTCTGCCCAAATTCATGCCCACTGCATAGATGACACTATCTAACCGTCTCATTCGGAGAGCTAACTGTGAAAAATTGGTAAGAAAAACTTTGAAAATAGGAGTGTTCCTGCAGTCACATATTAATAAGATGGGCAGCCATATAATTTGTCTAAATACTGTATATAAATTAAGAAAAACTGCAGCCAACAAAAATAATTTTTAATGTTTGATCATTTCTGTTTTAATCCTTAGTGCCGTATATTTGAGGACCTGCATTTCTGGAGTTCTAGCAGCATGTTTTTGTTATATTTGTTAAATTTATTTGCCGCCTATCTCACTCTGGGGTTACTCTAGGTGACTTACAACAATAACAAGGAAGAAATGAAAAGAATGTAAACAAAACAGAAGTAAAATAATAGAATAAAATAAACAAATAATAAATGAGCCCATCTTGGAGGAAAATCTTAATCAGTTTTGAATTTGGAGAAAAGTAAAGTGAGTAAGGTAATGTCAAAGGTAAACAATTTATGGTATCATAAAGCAGAAGGCATCAATAATTCTGGGAATGAAACCAATATGGATGAAGGTTTAGAAAATATAATTATGTGAGCAGCCCTAAAGATATTCTTGAAGACAGAAGAAAATGATTTGAAGGAGAAAGTGGGAAGAGAAAAGAGAGAAGAATCCAAGGTGAATGGCTTACTTCAAGTGTAAGGAAGGCTAATTGCCCACAAAGGAAATACCTGAAAAAGCTGCACAGCTCAATTAGGTAATCATTGGAAAGGAAAAATGTGGTAATCACTTTTCTCTTTTTTGCTCACAAAATTATAAAAAAAGTGCTTTATCAACCCATCCTTTTAAAGGTCATTTCCCCCTCACAAAAAAAGACAAACTATAGTTATAAGACACTTTAGAACAGGAAGTCATAGGGATTTCTGGTAAAAGAAAAAAAGATTCTGTATGGGTTCTAAAATCTGTAAAATATGATTTCAGTAGAACTGAATAAATTCAAAATTTCTGTCAGTACAAAAATATTTACAGAGGGGGGAAAATTTCTCCTATAACACCTAGTATGATTTTGGAGGTAGCAGAAGAAAAGACCCAGGTCACTGCCTTCTTCAAGTTTTTTTTTCCTTTTCAATTTTTCTGTACCATATATAGTACAAACTTGGCATTTGGCAGGGATTTCCCCTCCTAGTGCTAACTTGGTCCCACTCTTCTTAGTTTCTTCAAGATTAGCCAATTTTGGTTAGGTGGTATCAACTGGAATGAGGGTTAAGCATACCTGACGGCTATGGAGTATTAACTGATTTCAAAGAGGAGACAGGAATAGAAAGAAGATAAAAAATGGATGGAACATGAGTGCTAACACTGCTAACAGACCTCACTTCTTATTAAATGCAAATTGTATGTATGCAAACATCACACTAGGTTTGAACAAGAGAGCAAACAATGGACTATAATAGAAATATATATGTATTTATTTTTTATATGCAGTAGGGTGAAGTCTACCCTCACAACTCTAAGAAGAAGTATGCATTCAAAAAGATCAATACTGCTGTTAAATATGCTTCTAGTTCCTGTAGGCAGGACAATCAATGACTACTTTGAAGATATGGGCCAACATAAGAAAAGGGAATTCCAAATTTTAAAAAAATTAACATTTTTCAGTGATATTCAGCACAAGAACCACAGCAATGGAAAAAATTAATTGAATATAATAGTTTTAGATGCATATATATATATACTGTAACTGTGAAATTCTCAGTGCTTTCCAAGGAAAACATCCTATATTTTGCCTATTTTTAAAGTATTGATCATAGTTTTTATGGTAGATGAATACATTTTTAAAAACACTAAATTGAACGCAGCATAATTTAGTGGCAGTTAAGTGTTTGAGAACTGAAATGTGTTTGAATATTAGTAGCTCGGGTTGGTAGTTAGGCTGTTGGTTTGAGCTCCGAGCTTGACAATTTGGTTGCAAACGTTTCATCACCATTCGAGGAGACATCATCATTGTGTTTTGAATTGTGCTCGTTTTGTTTGATAACTTTTTAATTTTAAAGGCATGATGCTAAAGTAAGTGATTGGTTGCCATAATGTTTTTAAAATACTTTTTAAAAAAAGAATTAGTAAAAAAAATATGCATTGAAACATGCTAACAAAACATAATCTTGAGATAGCTGAGTCTAAATTTCACTCCTTGGATCAGAATAAAATAATTATGATTTTCCCCTGTGAATCCACACATGGCATTCAACTCTTATTTTGTGTTTGCTATATTTGTTACTAGCTCCTCTAATAATGGAAGCAAGTATTTCGGTGGATGAATAATCAAAGTTTAATTCACATTAGTTGCAGCCTAAGTGATAATTGGCTAGTCACTTTTGAAGCTTGCATTGAGAAAATCACAGCCTAATAATTCTGCTTGGGAGAGTGAAATCAGTTCAGACAAGAGGCAGATATGCTTTCTAAAGTTAATTTTGTTTACCTTCCCTTCTCCCTTGGTGTTCATTACCTTTAAATGGAGCCACACACTGGCAGGAGTAATTACCGGGCTGGTCAATGCAGGTGCCTCCATTCTTGCAGGGGAAAGAAGCACACTCATCTAGATCACTTTCACAGTGCATACCTTTGAAAAGATAATTGAAGAGCCAGCGATTTAATAAGACAAGCAGGCGCCAACTTATAATTGTTCCATTTGTACCTTGAGACTCAAGTCCATCTTGTTTGGAGAAATCAATCTAAATCACAGAAATAAGGTCCTTACATACATTACAGTCAGAGGCTTTATTTCCTTTCATCACCACTAAGCTTTCCTGCCTCTGAATTACACTCCTACTTTCTATAAGAAGCATGTCTCTATACCAGATAGGTCAGTTCCATTACTTGTTGGCATAGCCTTACATTTGTTCTGTCATGTTTCAGTGGGTTCCCCCCCCCCCAATATGAAAATATCTATGCATTTTTATATGCATTGCTCTGAAAAGTTGCATTGTCATAGTCAAGTTTCATCAGTACAGTATATTGTTTATCCAAACTGTTTTCCATTATGTAGTTTTTCTTTTCCCAGTATGTTCACAAGTAGGTGCATTTTTCATATCCATTTTCCTATTGTACAGATTTAACTGGAAATCTGCATTGCAAAACTGGAAAAGTATAAATATTAATATAAGTGTTTTCAGTCGGTATATCAGCTCCATAAATGAAAGTGCATTTATACAGCATGCAAATTGGGTGAAAAACTCATCCATCCCTAACTACATTTATCTAAATATAATTTTCCATGTTCAAGAATATGGCAAGAGAAATTTTAGCTGTGATGAGCAAGGGAACTACTTCCCAGTACTCCCAGCTAAAAGACAGAACACTTCAATCATCAAGTGGGCCAGAAATGAGATTCTTTTTTTGAATACATAGCACCACAATTTGTATAATTTAGGTTTCTCTAATGAACATTTCAGAGTACTTCAATAAGTTATTTGGGAGGCAAAAGAAGCATGATCAAAACTTGCTGAGAATATATAACAAGCTCATTTTTAATAGTAAAGTATGAAGATTGTCCTAGAGGCGAAAAGAAAGTCAAAACAATAGCTACTGTAGCTCTTCCAGCTTTTCAGGAAGAGAATGTTGCAGTTGGCCATTATGGGAGTACTTGAAGAGTTATTTTAATTTCTTATCTTCTCTATGGAATGTGGTGATTTTTGTTTAACTTACATGTTAAACTCATTAACAAGACAAAAATGAAAGATTTATTTGAAAGATTTTATTATTTATTGCAATCATAGCAATCTCAGCAACTCCAAAGGGAAAGAAATATGGTAAAATAGTATAAAATAAAATAAAACAGTATAAAAAATTAGACAAATAAAGCTCAAATGCAACATATGGCATTAGGCCTCTAAAACCCTCTGGAAAACCTCAGCTTTGAGCTTTTTCTTGAAGGCAGACAATGTTGGCAATAGGTGCTACAAGAAAGGTTGGAATCAAATCTCCAGTTTCCTTTCTCTGTTTTTCTTGCATATTCTGCTGGCAAAGATGCAGAAAAGGGAAGATCACAGTAAGTCTATCAGATGAAGTATCTAACAGGGCATTACGAGTTGTGCAGAATGTTTCTAGGACCTTCTGCATCTGAAGTTAATTGTACTTGTGCAAAGCAAACTTAATTCTTAAAATGTTGTCCTATCTTAGACTTTCTGTATCATAGATTTATGCCTTGATAGGTTTTTAAGGGAATCTGATGTTTAAATACCTGTGATTTAACGAACATTTAAATGCCTTATTTTACCTTCTTGTAGTTCATTGGGGCATTTGTCTAAAATTGAAAGGAAGTTTTTCCCCCTTATTGTTCATAACATTTATTTTTAATGACTAGGTAGCTTTGTGTCAATTCTTCAAAAAAGGAAGTATTTTCAACCACTGTACATCTCAAACAGTAGTGGGTTCTAAAACCCTTTACTACTGGTTTGCATGCGTGCTCGTGCATGCGCACAATGCTTCTGCGCATGCACAGAAGTGTCCCGGGCGGGTGGGCGGAGCATCCTGGGCTGGAGGGCGGAGCGTCCCGACTGGGTGGGCGGAGCCTCCTGCCACCACCGCTACCGGTTCTAAGAACCGGGCAGAACCGGGAGCAACCCACCGCTGATCTCAAAGCTACAAGTGCCCAGGGCATGATACTACAGAGTTTAAATAGCAATAATAAAAGTGTTGTTGTAATATTATTCCCAGTTTATTTCACATAAACTGGACCCTAAATTGTATTTGAACTTCAAAACTGCTTCCCTATCATGCCTGTATTTAGTTTATATTTAAGAATTAATTTATGATAATACTAAAGGGATTTATCAAATATTTGGAACTTTGTACTTAAATCCTTTGGAAGTTTAGAAGAAACTTGTTTATAACTTGGTACATACTACAATGATAACTCCATGATATTTAGGCCTTTGGCTAGAACTCAAACAATCAGAAAAGATCTAGTCTGAAGACTATGACATTCACTAAATGAATACACAACCATCATAATCATGTAACTACATGCTACACAGTGCAAATATTTACATGAATTTTGTCTCTTACATCCTAATTCTGGCTACAGCAATCACAAGATATATATAGTTTTGGAATTATTTGAAGGTTCAGATATTAAAGGTCAAGAACAAGAACAAGTAA
>QLTV01001698.1:15266882-15293012 GCA_003457575.1 Thermophis baileyi
AGACAGGACAAGGATATTCAAAATTACCTACAACAGATTAATGTTACACCTGTAACAGAAATGGCAAAAGACATACTAGATGAATTAATAACAATGTCTGAATTAGAGAGAGCAATTCAAAAACAGAAAAATAATAAAACACCAGGTCTAGATGGAATCCCAGCAGAATGTTATAAGGTATTACAAAAACCATTGGGAAACCTACTATTAGCAACATACAACGAGGTGCTGGATAAGGGGAAGATGCCAAAATCATGGACGGAGGCTTTGATAACATTAATTCCGAAGAACATCACAGAAAAACAAAAGATCCAAAACTATAGGCCAATCTTGCTGTTAAATGCAGATTATAAAATTTTTACAACTATATTGGCAGACAGATTAAAAAATATACTCAGTGGAATAATACATTCAGACCAGAACGGTTTTTTACCAAATAGACATATCAAAAATAATATAAGAACAATATTGGATATCTTGGAATACTACGAAACCCACCCAGGAAAACCGGTTGCACTTATCTTCCTCGATGCGCAAAAAGCTACCTTTTATTAATATCCTTTGAGGGATCAAGTATGTTGTGAAGGTAACAGCCATGATCAAGTAGGCACTTATATATACATGATCAAATCCTACGCACTTACTATAATGACCTGTGAGCATATTGAGCATGGACCCCCAGTATCAACCTATGTATCTAACCAGACAGAGCCCAAATCTAGCAGAGCAACAACTTTCTGTATATTTTAGATATCAAGACTATCTTCATCCATTTCTTCCTTCAAGATGCAACCTCAAGCAAATTGCTTCCTTTTGTTCTATTGCTTGGCTCAGCCAATAAGTCACTACTTAAGCACATCCCAGCTTTTAACTTTCTTTTTTTCTTTCCTCTGCCTCTATTTCCTCTATCTAAGTGTATCCCAGTTTTTAATTTCCTTTCTTTATTTTGCCAGTTTCCCTACACCGCTAAATTAAAACAGCAAACATTAGCATCACTATTTGTTTCCCTATCTTGTACTGTGCTATTTGAGTGATAAATTCAAAACCTGGTTCCAAATTTCTAACATTAAAAAGGGAAGAAGAGATAAAAGGGAAAAGGGAAGATGATTTAAAACTTTGTAGATCTGAAAGACAAGAACAAAATATGATTCCTTATCTTCTAAAGTCTTATGTAAAATAGCACTATTGTTCCACCATTTCATCTGGAAATCAGTCTCACCAAAGTCTAAAAAACCAGAGCATCCTTAAAGACCTTCTTATGAAAGGTGACTGATATTTTCATATAAAATAGCCTTTCTTCATTAGCATGCAACACCTCATCTTCAGATAGGGGTTCAGGAGACATGGTCAGAAAGCAAATTCACAAAAATAGAGGACACTGTCGTAATAACAAATGTGTTGCATATTAGAGAACATTTGTGCAGCTTCTATGGATGATTGGGGGGAGGGGGGTAGCTGAGATTCACTGCAAATTTGAGTTTAAAATAATATATCTGAGGAAACAAGTTCTATTTCTGTCCTGAACATTTTTTTTCTAACTCTTCTACCCACATACCACCTGAGCACCTACCTGGCAAGCAGTTACAGTAAAATTTGCCAATCAAATTATGGCAACTGGCTCCATTTTTGCAGGGCTTGAAGGCACATTCATCAATGTCCATTGAACAGTTTTTGTCTGACAGAAAAGAAAATGAAATGTTAAAACTATAAATCATGTAAGTTTTGGGATAACAAAAAAGCTACTTCATAATTCAAGTGACAACTACATAATTTAACTTTTCCCAGTTGGGAACACAGTATTTTGTTTGTCTGACAGCTTTGAAGAAAGGGATTTTTTTGGGAAAAAAATATGTATTATAAAGAGTAGTTAAATAAATTAAATGTTTTACAAACAAGATTATACAAACTGAAAAGAAAGTGTTTACAAATATATTTCTTAGGGTGTTAGAAAACTGTATTTCCAACAGTATAATTAGAGTTAATATCATGTTTGCAAAACAGAAAAAGGATATTTATAAGCCCAGACACATTGCAAAAAATGTGATTTGGTTTTAAATTATAAGTAGAGGAAAAAAGATCCCAGTGACAATTAAATATTGATAGAATGGGTAATCTAAAGTACAACTATATCTAGACAGCTACTACTGTGCAATGTATTCAATATCTCAAGAGTCCGGATCCTATTCTTTCTCAGTTACAACTCTATTTTGTACAAATCATATCAAATAAAAAGAATAGGAGCAACCATAACTACTTTGCTTCATAATTGATACCTAGTGTTTCTAATGAGCCTTTTGCAACCACAAATATTAAGCATGAGTACAACACCATCAAGGAGGCCTGGCTGACCCTACTTAAACCTACCTTTTGCCATAATTTTTCCTAAAACAATGATAGGAACTTATAATGGTAGCCATAAATTGACTTCTTCACGATAAGGCAACATTTTTTTCTCTTCAAAACAGATTTGATTCCTGGATTTGATCTGGACTACTCATTTCAGTTTTACTGACAATATTTTTGGAAATAGTTTGCCATTGCCTTCTTCCCAGGGCTGAGAAAGAATGACTGGACTGGGGCAAAGCTACCTAACTGGCTTCATGCTAAGGTGAGATTAGACTTCACAATCTTCTAGGTTCTAGCCTTCTGCTTTACCCACTGCACAAGCTGATTCTCTAAGGCAGGGGTGTCAAACTCGTGTCGTCACGGTGGTGTCACATGATGTATCAGGACTTTTTTCCCCTTCACTAAACTGGGCGTGGGTGTGGCCAGTGCGTGACGCATCTAGCCCGCGGGCCGGGAGTTTGACAGCCCTGCTCTAAGGCAACATAACTGGGGGGAAATTCCTGTGGTTGGCAATAAAAACTATTAGCAAATACTAATTCTGGGCAATGGTGAGTTTACCCTTTCTGGAAGATGATGCAATTTGCCTTACAGGTTCAGAAGCTCCATTCCCAATACAGTTCATGATTGGCTTTGATTATCTTAATGATGAGAAGGGAAAATGGAAAACATGACAACCAGATCTCCAAAATAGTTTGTTGCTTAAAGGAGAGCATAAAGAAGGTGCATCTTGTTTTTGCTAGTAATCATTCTATGCACCAGAAAGAAAGAAAGAAAGAAAGAAAGAAAGAAAGAAAGAAAGAAAGAGAAAAGAAAAGAAAAGAAAAGAAAAGAAAAGAAAAGAAACCCTTTAATTAGACTAGCCATGCAATAATTTCAATACTGAATGTCTATGGAGATTCTCAGTCATCCAGCTCAAAGTAATCCCAAAGCTGCTTTTTCAAGAAGCAACTGAACAAGCTTCTTGGGTAAGAAGCAAAACATCTTCAAGGAAAAACAAAGGAAGTCCAGTTGAAAAAGCACCTTTGGGACAATTTCAGTACTGGTATCAAAAGCATTCTCCACTGCATGAGTATTAAGGCCTACCTAGAGGTCACTCTCAAAGCATGTAGCAGATACAATTCTATTCCATTGGATTCCTTCAGCATCCCCACTCCATATGTCTTATTTTTACAGTCAATACTGCATGAGTAAACTTTTGTTCATTCAGCAAAAGTTTCCCTTCTTCTCCCCCCCCTCCCCCCTTTGGAGTATGTGGTCCTCTCCCAGGTTTTTGTTTCAGACAATCACTCATTCCCCCAGAGCAGATTCTGCTGGGATGCTAGTGAAAAGCAATAATGGTTCCATAGAACTGTTTTCAGTATGCAAACACATCCAATATGATTCTTTTAATGATTCTTGTATGGTTTGTTACTACAACATTAGAATATTTTGCTGCAGTGATGTTTCAGTTGATGTTCCATTATAGACCAGTGCAGAACACAATGGGTAGTACCTGCATTTTATTATTGTAGTCATTTTTTGTCATTTTCTGGCATTATCTTCAGTTTCACATTACAACTTTGGTTTTAAAAGGCATTAATCTATTGCCAAAAACAGTTATCTATAACCCTAGTCTGAAGTAAACACATTGTTTTTATGAAATTGTTCCCAAAATAAAAGCCATTGAGAGTGAAATTAATAAATAATACTTGGTAGCATTTCCATGCAACAATCACATAACGGAATAACAAATCTCATTTCATCTCACTTTATTCTTAGCTGATGAATGAACACATTTTCTCCAGATGATTTCAGCTCTTAAGCTTTCATTCTAATTAAAGAAATCGTGCTAATTATTTGCAGATGAGAAACTTTCAGCAAATTATGCCTCTGATTTCATGTAAACAAGGCACTTTGGTTAATTTCTAACAGGAAGAGAAAATTGTGTTGTTGAACCATAATTGATTTTCCTTTTAATTTTATGCAACTTGCTGCTAGCTTTACTCTTCATTCTTTATGCAGAAATTAACTGTTTAGACTAGTATAAGAAGACTCTTGACAACCCCTGAAACGTAGAACCTCCAGTAGTAAAGAGCATGCATTTTCGGGGGATTCTAATTCCTTCCAATTCCCACAATAGTATATTGTTCCGGTCTGGTCTTAATTGTAGTGCTGTATTTTCTCATATGTTATGCATAAGTTGCACAAAATACAGGAACCACTCAGTTTAAAATTTGACCACAGCTTTATTAAATAACCACAATTGTTGAATTATCAACTGGGATGCATATGTTTCCATGTGTTTTTTGAGAGGTCAGTGACATGTCTCTATCTCTAGCTAACTGCTTGAGGAAGTGATCTGATTATCTACCTAGCTGGGATTGACTGATACCATGGGTCAAAGCTTTAACTATACTGAAGCCTTTTTCCTAATCTTAAGGCTAAGCGTAAGGTTTGCAAATTGCCACAAAACCTGTTCATCCCTACCATCCACTCACCTACCTTTCTATTCTAGATGCACACAAAGAGAGATACACACTCACACAGTCCTTGTTATTGTTTTTGTAACTTTTGAAAGCAGGAAATCCTACACTCCTATAAAAGAGATTCTACAGTGGATAGGAGATACTCTCACTTTTTCACACAGATTGCAATTATTCCTGCACAATGAAATGCTTTAGTGTGTAAGAGGGATTACTATTGTACTGAGGATGCCAATGGTTTGGCAGGTATATATAATACCTGTATGTATTAATTTATGTTATGTATGAGGGCCTGAAGACTCTTGTTAGACAAAGTAAAGAAATATTAAGCAAAAGTATAGTTTGTTGAGTAGAAAGATTTATTCAGGCATTCAATATTAATAATTTTAAAGAATAAAAAATATTATATCAAGCTTGATTTAATTTGGCATGAAGGATGCAATTCAATGCACTCTTTAGACATTTACTCTGAATTGTTTTTCATAAAGTCAAGCTACCTCATTTACAAACTTCCATAAAGCTTACAATTTTTCCCCCCAGAAGTTTATTTCTTCTTCAAAAAGGGTTTGAGAGTTACAAGGAAAAATGATTTAGCTAATCCTCATTTGTGCCTTTGAAGGAATGACAGGAAGAGCTTATATGTATATTAGGCGTTGAAAAAGTCTGAAAGCATGCACAGACATAGACCTCTAAAGCAGTGGTGAAATCCAAATTTGTTTCCTACCGGTTCTGTGGGTGTGGCTTGGTGGGTGTGGTGTGGCTTGGTGGGCGTGGCTTAGTGGGCGTGGCAGGGGAAGGATACTGCAAAATCGCCATTCCCACCCCACTCATGGGGGAAGGATATTGCAAAATCTCCATTCCCACCCCACTCCAGGGGAAGGATACTGCAAAATCCCCATTCCCTCCCCACTCCTGGGGGAAGAATATTGCAAAATCTCCATTCCCACCCCACTCCAGGGGAAGGATACTGCAAAATCTCCATTCCCACCCCACTCCAGGGGAAGGATACTGCAAAATCCCCATTCCCTCCCCACTCCAGGGGAAAGATACTGCAAAATCCCCATTCCCTCCCCACTCCTGGGGGAAGAATATTGCAAAATCTCCATTCCCACCCCACTCCAGGGGAAGGATACTGCAAAATCCCCATTCCCTCCCCACTCCAGGGGAAAGATACTGCAAAATCCCCATTCCGTCCCCACTCCTGGGGGAAGGATATTGCAAAATCTCCATTTCCACCCCACTCTGGGGCCAGTCAGAGGTGGTATTTGCCGGTTCTCCAAACTACTCAAAATTTCCACTACCGGTTTTCCGAACTACTCAAAATTTCTGCTGCCGGTTCTCCAGAACCTGTCAAAACCTCCTGGATTTCACCCCTGCTCTAAAGCTGCTTCTCAAGGCAACATGGTTCCTTCATTTTAAAGAACTAAGCAATGCAACCATGTTGCTTGTCCACTTCCTGCAGAAACTATTTTGGGAGACTGAGATGAGCTTTCTTCCACAGCATTACAGAGCCTTGGCAGCAATAATAAAGATTTGATTTGATTTATAATAGCATTGGTATGCTTCTATTTCTTCATCACATATTCCAAGTAAATGTAATTCAGCAGTAGCAGTTCAGAATGGATGGAGCATTATAAACAAGATTTAAATTAATGGTTGCTGTTTCCTTTGAAACAGAACACCTATTAAAATCTAAGAACAGCCCAACTGGTTTGATTAATATACTCTATAAATACATAAATACAAGCCACATGGCTGTTAGCCCTCAATATTTTAATTGGCAGTTTGTTGCTGCTGCTGTTATTATTATATTTATTTCCTCCAAGGGCTGAAAGTGGCATGTGTAGTATTCTGTCCCCCCAACTTTTCTTTACAACAGCTTTGTGAATTAGGTTAATCAGAGAGAGTGTGACTGTCTTAAAATAACTCAATGAGCTTCTATACCTGAAAGTAAATTTAAATCTGGGACTTCTCACTCATATCCTAACATCTGAACCACTACACAATTAACTACTTTTTTTCCCCAAAATTATGTACCTTCTTCCAAAATAAAGAAAAATCCTCAATTGCACTGAATCTCAATAACTTTTCTTTAATCAAAGAAAAAGAAATCACTGTTTGTAGAATGGCCATCTCTTGTTTGTGAATAAGCAGGGCTGGGCAAACTGCAATCTTCAGTCAATAATCCTTGTATACAAAGTTTAATTTATCTTCTCACAGGAGTCATTGGTTTCTCCAGTAGCATGACTGACAAAGATCAGGAGCAGAGAGAATTTTTTTTAAAAAGTATGTCAAAAAGAGATGAACTGCAATAAAATAACAATAATATGGGAAGATGGGGAAAATGGATTCCCATTTTTTTTTCAAATTTACTAGCATGTACCCTCATACAGGGGTGGGTTCCTCCCGGTTCGAACCGGTTCTCCCAAACTGGTAGCAGCCTGCTGGTGACATCACGATGATGTCACCGAACCGGTTCGGTCGGTGCCGGTCCATGGGGGCCACCATGTTTTTTTTTAGTTTTTTTTAAATTTTTTTAATTTTTTTTAAAAAAAATTAAATTCTTTTTTTCCTTCTGAGCATGCGCAGAAGCTGACTTCTGGCACTGTGCATGCAGTCACCATCTTTTTTTGGGCTTTGTTTTTTTTCTGGATTTTTTGTTACTGCGCATGCATGTGCGTGCAAAGCGTGCGTGCCCACGTGGCGCGGGAGGGAGCGAACCGGCAGTGAGGTAAGTTGGAACCCACCCCTGCCCTCATAGATTACCCACCAAATGAATCAAACAGGCGGTACATTCTACAACAAATGCATACCCATCAGAGAGTAATAACTAACTTGAACCAGTTATTACAGCTTTGCTAGAGGTACTGTATTTTGACCAAAGCAGGAGAACATGCAATAGACTTTCTTTAAAGCAGCCAAGTATTTCCAAGGCTCATGAAGCTGCTTCAGAAACTGCATCCACCTACTTATGCGGACAGTTCAGAGCCTTTCAGAACCAGCCATATGAGTCTTAAAAAGAAAGATATAGCTGCTTTAACCATTTGAAAAGAAGAGCACTGTATGTATTCCTGTCTGTTTCAAAGCCACCTCTTTCAAAGAATTTACATAGCACTGCTAGTTATTAATCCTTTTATACAGCATGGATAGCAACTACTTTTTAAAATTTATTGTCAATTAACTTGAAAATAACTTCAGCATTTCAACTCTTATGATCAGAGAATTAAAGGGCATCATCAATGACCCTGACTGCAAAAGAGCACATTACTTATGTCTAAAATGCAATCACGGCCAGCTATTTAACTTTGCAGGAAATAATAAAGACTTTAATTATTTATTCTTTCATTTACAGTCTTAGTCAACACCTTACCAGTGAAACCTGGAGGACAAACACAAGTGTAATCTTCAACCAGATCTAAACACGTTGAATTGTTTTTGCAGAAGCTGCGGGAACAGTCATCAAAGTTGATTTCACAGTTCAGACCTTCAAATCCTTGATTGGAAAAAAAAAGAGGTGGGAGGGATTATATTACCTATCAATGCCAGGATCATTTTCCCCCTTTCATTCTCTTTGTAAATAATAAATCAAGCCTTATCAAAATACTCTATAAAATAGTGTTCTTCCCTGGCTCGTAGCGATTTTTTTTCTGCCAAGTTTTTCATCCATCATTAGTAAAATTTTCTCCTTTGTCCTTAATCAGGTATTATATTTTAAGGAACTTGAGCATCCAGCAAAAGTGCACCAGCATGTAAATGTTCTGATGGCAAACATACTGTTATATTCTAAAAGCATTAAAGTGAAATGTTCTCACTTTAAACATATTTCTTGCTCAAATTATTGATTTTCACAATTCAGTATGGTACATTTAAAAAAATGCTCTATTTCACAGATAAGAAGCCAGCTGACTATATCCAGAACTTGAATGATTATTTTGTTTTAAGAAGCTCTTTGAGTTCCTCTGTATTATTTCCACCGAACATGAGGTAGGAAAAGACATTCAGAATTTTACTTGCAATTCTTTTCCTGCTGTAGAGTAATATGAGGAATACAAAGTATATTGCTAGATTGAGGGATCGGTGTAATATAAAGGTTTGGGTGATCATACTAGAACTGGAGAGATGAAGTTGAACTTCCTGCTGAATTAGGAAATTTGCTAGGAGACTTTACTCACTGACTATCAATCTAAAATGGAGGTGACATATTCACTGATTCACTTATTGGAGGAAAAGTAGAATAATAATGGAAGCAACTAAGAAATAATTGAGCAGAAGTAAATTTTCACAGAATGCTTGATATATAAAAGTTTAGGTGGCATAATTGCTTCCTGAGAAATCTAACATATTTGTAGATTTTTTTTACAACCTGAATATTACAACATAGTCAAAGATAACTGCTTTGAAATCCTAGCCCAGCAAGCTCATTTTTGATGCTGCATGCATATAAACTTAGACTTCTATGTTGCTCTCTGTTTTGGGTCCTGAATATCATAGAAAATAGAAAAAAGTTTAGCTACTGTGATGTTTGAAGCATCATGTTTGATGTCCTTGAAGGGCCCAATCACATCACAATTTTTTAAACAAATTACTTTCAGGATGAAGTTGAGACAGTGCAGTAATATCAGTTACACGTTTGAACCTTTCCAAATGAAATAGAGAAAACCCAGTTTGTCTCCTGGTGACTATATATCCAAATGCTGGTCATCTTAACTTTCTTTACTTACTGTAGTTCCTAGAGCCATACCTTTTAGTTCATCAATTAATATGAAAACAAAATTCATACATCCCAGATCACTATTAGCGCAAAATTTGCTAACTTTTTGAGTTCCCAAATATACTTTTCTGTGACTAACTAAAAAGAATAAACCCATGATTTGCTGCATCTAGAGCTCTTATTTTTCCTGTGAAATACCTCATTGTTTCTGGTGGAATGATTACCTTGCCTCTGAGTTATAACTGCTCCAAAGTCCTTGCTGTAGAGAGGGATTTTTGTGCTAAGAACTGACAGAGAACTCTGCATTTTGGTATCTGACATTTTATGCTCTTGTAAATCTATTCTAATGCATGGTCACGCTACAAAATGACTATCATTAAGTGCTGTCACAGGCCATGGCTGCAGGAAGACCATGACTAATGCTAAGCTATCAGCACCCACAGTGCGAGGCATATTCTCGTAATTTCTCAAAATGACCATGGAACCAATTTCTACTGATCCCTAAGTCATAAAACTTTACAATTACCCTGACTTCATTAATAATGTATACAGTTACAGATCTCATTCACATAAAGGCTTTAATCAGACCCATGTCTCCTTTCCTGATAACAACCAATCCACTAAATTATCTCTGTGAATACCAAGTGCTATTTTCTCTAAATCCAGACAAGGAAATTACTGAAAAACAGAAGAAACAGTGGGCTCTGTCTAAAGTGCTTTCTGAGATCACATGTTCTGTGCATTGTGGTCACAGATCTAAGCCAGTGGAAATTACTGAGCTAGATTTTAAATTAGTACATGTGGTAATTGCATCTGGCAGAATAATATCCCAGAAAGTTTAGAACATTATCACAAATTGTAATGTTAACTATTGGATATTTGTACGACACTGACACATTGAGAAAGATCCTATAGAACCACAGGCATCTACACAGTGGTGGGATTCAAATTTTTTTACTACCAGTTCTGTGGGCGTGGCTTGGTGGGCATGGCGTGGCTTGGTGGGTGTGGCTTGGTGGGCGTGGCAGGGGAAGGATACTGTAAAATCTCCATTCCCGCCCCACTCCAGGGGAAGGATACTGCAAAATCTCCATTCCTTCCCCACTCCAGGGGAAGATTACTGCAAAATCCCCATTTCCTCCCAATCAGCTGGGACTCGGGAGGCAGAGAATAAATGGGGGCGGGGCCGGTCAGAGTTGGTATTTACCGGTTCTCTGAACTACTCAAAATTTCTGCTACCGGTTCTCCGAACTACTCAAAATTTCCACTACCGGTTCTCCAGAACTGGTCAGAACCTGCTGAAACCCACCTCTGCATCTACAGAGGGACCAGGGTGGGGACACTGGGGGTTGGGGGTGGTGGACAGAGAAAATAACAATATGTTTCTCCTATTTCAGGATGCAAATTCTGTGACAAATGTGCTTGCATAGGTATGTAATTGTCCCATTTGCATGATAATATGCACATGTTGTCATTTAGAGATCATTGTGGATTGTTTTGGGTGCCTATGCAAAAAGGATTAAAGAATCCTGAGCAAGGGTAAAATAGACAGTTAGCCAGTGAAGATAATAACATGACATTTTCTTATTTCTAGGTCCATGGTTGTACATAAAATTTGGCTGAAAGCTCATCCAAAATAGTACCACATAAAGTGCATGACTCTGTTCTAACCTGGAGGGTAACAGGACAAACATAACTTTGGCCAGATCACATGTTCTTTGCTAGCAGAATTACAAAGTAGGAGGTAAACCAGAGTGAACAGCAAGTTGTTCATGGACTCCAACATGCCCACCAAACTCCCTTCCCAATTTTATTTCTTTGGGACTATTTTAATTAAAAAAACACCTGATGATGATGATGATGATGACAATGATGGCAACGACTCAAGGCAACATACATACTTCATGCTCCTTTCTTCTCTATTACAATAATCCTATGAGGTGGTTGGACTGAGAAAAATCAACCAGCCCCCAGTCCCCCAGCTGCCTTTCACAACTAGAGGAGTTTTATATATTTATTACATTATTATACTGCCTGTATTATTTTTATAAATAACTCAAGGCAGTGAACATACCTATTACTCCTTCCTCCTCCTATTTTCCCCACAACAACAATCCTGTGAGGTGGATTGAGCTGCAACTGGACTAGGATTATCCCCTCTTATGGCAGCCCAGAATGCCACAGCAGTTCTCTCTCCCTCGGGACAGCCCTGGCTCTCTCTCCCCTCAGTCCTTTCTTTCCAGCCTTTTTCCAGTCTCTCCTCTAAAGGATGCCTCTTTGTTTTACTCTCTGAGGTGCTGGGCTCTGTAGTTCTGTTGCCCCACCTCCACTTTGATTTCATTGCCTCTGCTGGAGACTACATCTCCCAGAAGGCCACTGCAGCAGTCTCCTCCTGTTCAGAGTTCAAGAGGCCAGATTCCAGCCAGGGATACATTTACTTATTTTAGGAAGAAAGAAAAAAAAAACATCCTAACTTTAATCATTTTTCTGAGTATTTCTCAAAAAAAAAAAAAAACCAAAAACAAAACGCCCCCAAAAATAAATAAAAAAAGCAAGTATTTCAAAAAAAAAAAAAAAAAGCATAACCAAAACGGTCTCAAAAATAAATGACAAATGCACTTGCTTTTCAGCCTAATTAAATCTGCACCATGGCTTGCATTAATGGATAAAGATTCATTGATTATCACCAAATCATTTAACAAGTTCAGTTCTAATTCTGCTATCAACAAGGGAAAATAAATAAAAGAATAAAGTGAAAATGGAGTTGGTTAAAGCTTGATACTTGAAAGCAAATATGACTAATTATCGAGTTTTTGTTAATGTAATATTCCTTGTGGCCAAATGCTTACAACATATGAGAATGTATTCTAATGAAGCAGCATAGTTTTGCAGCAAGGCTCTCTGACCTCCGCTTTATTTTTCTGCCTTTTGTTACTGTTGATTTAACATGGTTAGGAAGCACAAGCAAAGTGTCAAATATATATTCACACTTACTGGGAAAACTATTCACTTGCCTCCGAATAAGTTTGTTTGGCGGACATGGATGCAAATAAAATTTCAGGACTGAACAAGGCTATTTGGTAGTAAGAAATCTTTTGTTGTTTTTCGAGTTTTGAAAATTGGTAAAAAGACAAACCTTGCACTTTCAGGCAATTTTGGCAAACTAACATTCAGAATAAAGATGCATTATGTTGAATAACACGACTTCAGGGCAAAACCAATTATATCCATTGAAATCAAGAAACTCATATGGATTCTCTTCCACAGAAATGCCCTGAAAAACTTGAAAAACCAGAGCATTACTTTCTTTCCCATTTAAATAGATATGGTTCTCAATAATAGTTGTTCTAAACTATTATTTTTTCTATTAGTCATGATGATTTAAAAAAAAAAACACCAAAAGATTAGTAGGGGCCCGTATCATAGACAGAAAAGCCTCTGAGAAAATACAGAAACGGATGAGAAGTTTCTCCAGAGCTAGATTTCTAGGAATGACATCACCTTTATCAGAAAAAGGTTTCAATGGAGGGAAGGAGAGGCCAAGAGATGAAGTTGTATTAATATATAGCATGACTACAGTACTTATTTTCATTCTTATCCTGCCTTTATTATTTTTAGAAATAACTCAAAGCTCTGAACGTACCTAATACTCATTCCTCCTATTTTCCCCACAACAACAACTTTGTGAGGTGGGATGGACTGAGAGAGAGGGACAACCAACTTTCATGCCTAAGGCATGAACTCACAGGCTCCAGGTTTCTAGCCAAACTGGCTCTAAAATGACTATACATCTTTGTTCACCTCACAGAGCAATAAACAGCCCTTTTTCATACAAACATGGACTATATCAATAATATCTCCTATTATCTTTCCCTCTCATTTGTCTAGATCAAGTTTCAAGAGTTAGAACCATTCTATTCTAGTGCTGGTAGGAATATCCATCAGACGTAGATTGGGCCACCCCAAGGAAAACTTGCCATCTAATATCCTTTGTTTGGAAGGGTGTGTCACATATTATCAGGTTCTGGAATGGAGTGGATCCTGCTGCGTTTGGGTAACAATTGAATCTGATGATCAACTATTCATTTAAATGTTCAATGCAGACTTCCAACATACTACAGGTAGTCCTTGACTTACAACCATTAGTTTAGTGACCGTTCAAACTGAAAAAAGTGACTTATGACCGTTTTTCACATTTACGACCATTACAGCATCCCCAGGATCAAAATTCAGATGCTTGGCAATTGGCATGTATTTATGATGGTTGCAGTGTCCCTGGGTCATGTGATCACCTTTTGTGACTTTCTGACAAGCAAAGTCAATGGGGGAGCCAGATTCACTTAACATGTAGTAACCATGTTACTAACTTAACCACTGCAGTGATTCACTAAACAACTGTAGCAAGAAAGGTCATAAAATGGGACAAAACTCACTTAACAACTGTCTCACTTAGCAACATAATTTTTTGATCCTAAGTCATAGACCACCTATAACTCATTGCTGAATTAGCATGACATTTAAGAGTGATATACAGTATTTAAATATGTCAGCCACATCAAAGTATATTTCTATTGGATATTGAAATATTCTTGTACTGTTTCTTTCAGATGCAAATCCAAATAAATTTAAAAATGTTGAATTGAATCTGCATTCATAAACTTCTTTGTCCATAAAATCTGTTTTTAAAGCAGATTCAGAAATGTCCCAAATTGAAATGCTATTCCAATTCCCAACATTATTGTGAAAATCTGAGCAGTAGATTTTTCAGGATTACCAGCAAATAAAGAAATGTAATGATTTCCCCATTTGGTAACCCTCACCTAGTTTGTTCCTGATTAACTTCCTACAAAATCAACACATGGCCAAGCCTCCTGTAACCAATCAAAATCCAGCTGTCCTTGACACCAGACTACACATCCCATTGATCTGTCATTCACCTCTCCACCCTCCATGCTTAAACACTGCTGTTGCAGACCGACATAAGCTTAGAGAGCTCTGTGGGAATCTTCCTGGTTTCATCAACCTAGCAGGGAAAATTAACACACAGTTAACTCAACTTAATCAATGTTTACTTAATTAATCCAATTTCCTAAGGTGGCATGGCACATGAACCATAAACTAACTACACAGGCTAAGTTCATAAGACACTCTAGGCTAAAATGAGACTTGGTTGCATATGAAAACAGTAGGCATGTAATGTCTCTGTGCAATGCAATCGAGAGAAGAATCAGGAATTTTTAGCATTTGCCTGGTGTTGCTACTCTTAAAGTCATTGGCATCTAACTAAATGACCTTATTCAGAATAGTACAGTTCTTCAAAACTAGATAGAGTTACCTCTTTCTTCTGACTGCTTCCAATTATCAAGTCAATAAAAGAAAATTATTTTATTTTGCATACAAAGAGCAAATATAGTCCAGCTCTCTTATTTCAATGCTAACATAAATTGCTTCTATAATGTATTTACTTGAACAGCATACCAAATTAATAGGTTCAGACTCTAGTTGTACTTTATAAAGGAAAATTGGCTGTTGAGAATTCCAGTCCCCCCTGACACTTTATTCTATGCATAGTTTATGCCAAGGCCTATATTATAATCATGAAAATATGATTGAAAATACTGCCAATATTATCTACACCAAGAAAACTTATGGGATAGTTTTGGTTTGTTTGTTTTTTAATTTCAAAACAAAAAGGAGATCCTATTTCCTAAATCATCTTTAAAAAGTTACCCTAGGATCAAAAATCTTGTTTTTTTTCTTCATAATCCTTAATTGCATTACATAATGGCTCTTCAGTATCTGAATGACCAGCTATCAATGTAAATCCTATCAGATCAAAAGGCCAATAAAAGTTCAAAGGATTATTTCATTAAATAGAGTTATCCTTCTTCATTTGTAGAAATGATAGTGTCTTCATTCTTTACCCTGATCCCATTCTAGAGATAAGGGGAAGAAACATTAATTTACAGCAGACTGTGTTTTTCTGAAATGAAACATTATTAAGTATTTTTGATCAGCACAATTCTTATACTCCTAATTATGCTGTTCAATGTGGAGAAAGAAAATCACATGAGATTTAAATTTCAATCCCAGTCTAATATTGCATTACAAAAGATCCAAAACAGTTTTCTCGGAAATAAGAATAATTTACATGCCATCATTTTTCAAAGAGTCCTATATTTAGATACTAACATGGCAATATCTCTGCTCCTGTATGAAAATCTCACAAATCAGCCTCTTAGTTAGCAGAAATTGGTGGGTGAGCAAAAGGAAGATCACACCCTCAGGCAGGGCTGTCAAACTCCCGGCCCACGGGCCGAATGCGTCACGCGCCCACACCCAGTTTAGCAAAGGGGGGAAAAGTCCCAATACGTCACATGACGATGCCGTGACGCCGTGACTTTGACACCCCTGCCCTAAGGGATCATACTAAGCTTTGCAGGGTGTGTGGGGGGAGAGATTATTATAAAATGGATAATGAGGGGGATGTTTAGAGATGAAGATTTAATTAGAAACTTTGTTGAGAGAGAGAAGGGGGGAGAGGGGGAAGGAGGGAGAGGGAGAGAGACAGGAAGGTGTCAAGGAATAGACAAGCACAAGGATGAGCAGGCTATGGCTTATTTTTGCACAATCCTAAAGCCCCTCCCCCCAAAAAAGTGCAATGTCAAACAGAGTCCTTCGGGAGTTGGGCGGCATAGAAATACAATTAATTAAATTAAATTAAATTAAACTATGGCAGCATGACTTTTGTAGCTTCATGCATGGATGTGTACATGTGAAACAAGAAATAAAATAAGTGCACTAAAAGCTTCTCATTGTCTTAACAATTTTTATCTTTTCCCACAAACCCAAGCAATATGTCTATGGAGATTCTCATGCATCCAGCTTCTTCTGAAGAAGCTTCTTGGATGAGAAGTGAAATGTCTTCAAGGAAATAACAAAATCCAGTTGCCTTTTGAAAAAGCACTTTTGGGACAACCCAAGCAATAACAAGGAGAAAAATTAAAGCTATCTTGTACCATCTCCCTGGGATCCCCAGACCTGTTGACACAACCAAGTTTTAAGGAACTTCCAAAAAGTTGGCAGAGATGATGCCAATCTCAACTTGGGGTGGTGATGGCAATGGTAACATAGGGATGATGTTCCACAGGGTGAATGACATGGCAAAAAAGGCTTGTTTTCTGGGTCCCATCAATGGAGCCCATCAATCTCCTAGCAGACAGGACCCATAACATAACCTTCTGCCAGACATGATTGTATACAAGTAGATATAATCAGGAAGAAGTGGTCCCTCAAATAACCCAGTTCCATGCTATGAAGGGCTTTAAAGAAATGAGGGCAAAAACATTATTTAAGCCTTGGGAAAACAGATAGTATTAGGAAGAGACTCAAACTAGTTGTCTCTGACTCAATGCTTACAGCAGGGAAGGGAAAAAGATATTGCAAGGTTTGTTACTGTAGCTAACTCAATGAAGTATGGTTTTTATTATACTCTATTCCTGACCTGTTGTTTATCTGCTAGGCCTGACAATACTAGACAGTAATCTAGCACTGTTGCTCCCTACCCACAATTAAATGTAAATTCACTGGGATGATTTTGTGCTGTTGCATCTTTGAAATTATTAAATTTTATGTATTACAAAAACTGGCTAGACAAAAGCTGAGATAATTGATGCTCTGATCTTACTTGGTTACTACAGCATCGTTATCAATGTTAATTTTGGCTTTTAAATCACCTAGAATTTCAAAGTATGTTCAATATGTGGAATTTTTAGAAGCAGGCTATATTGTTCCAATTCTCACCCAAATTTAATTAATTAGCTGATGAAAAATAAATATTTATGACAATTAAGTTAAATATTTTAATTTTAATAGGACAGTGATAGCATATTGTTCCTAGAAATTTACCAAAGATACCTCTGCTTATAAAACAGTTGAAACAAGAAGTACCAAGTCTTCACTATTTTCATCCTTGATGTCTATTTCTCTTGCTGAAGAATTTCATTTAATAGAAGAGATATATATTAATTTATTTTCAGACTTTAAACCCGGATTTGACTGATTAATTCCTTTTTCCAGTAGTTTGACTGGATGGACTTCAGACTTTCATAACTGAAGTTTTGGCTTTTGTAAAAATGAGCTACTTACTATTTCTTATAAAGATTAAATATACTATCTGCTGTCTATATTGTTTTCAATGTAATAATTGTTCTTACTGTAAAAAACAACCCAAATATTTAACCTCACAAAGCTTATTTATAAGAATTGACATAATTTGATGATGCAATGTTTCAACAAATGCAATTTCCAATAAAACTAAGCTAACATTTCTCTAGATTTGGGATAATTTATAAAAGCTAATTTGTTAGGAACAGATTTAGGGTTGTCAGTTTTACTAAACAATTTAACAGCAAAGTTCTTACATTTACAGTAAGTGGGATTAGCCATAATTATATCTTCAGGCATTAGGGGAAATGAGGATTGTTCTACTTCAGCAGTCATTTGGCTTGATAAACAACTGCCCTTTTCCTTGTCACAGAGTTTTATCATTAGGTACATCTATAATATTAAACAGTGCTAAATTTTAGCTTCTTAGATGATTTACTTACTTTGCAGTTTTTTACAATTCTTTTTTTTTTACTGCCCATTTGGACTTTTAAAGTAATTTCTTTGTATCAAAATCATTATGGTTTGAACTTTATTCACTGGAAGTTGCTGATTTGCTTACTAGCATTGGGCATTGTAGAGTTATTTCTCTTCTCTGACTTATTTGCTGGATCGTGTGTCTCAGCTTTGACCATTTATTGGGCTAATTTATGAAGAATAAACAAAAGCATTTTGCATTCAATTTTTTTTTTTTAAAATAAGGAAAGTTCTCCATTCCATACCTAACTTAATAATAGAATGCTGCTATTGTTCTAAAATAACCAAAACTGAGTGTAGGATTATCTTCTGCACGGTACTAAAAATATTTGATGAGGATACATTGTCGTAAGCTAAACTCCTTTTATTTGTTCTATGGTCAGTCTCTGCCCAAAACATGGACTCCCTTATTTTTGACTGAGTTTGCTGACAATGATGGTCAATAAAAATGAGTTCTTTAGCAAGATTCATGACAGTTTCTTCAACTTCTTGCTAAAAATTTGGGCTAGGCCTAAGAAACTGCCATGAGATATAAATATAACCTCTGCATCCTTGATCTAATCTTGACTATTCATAGTCTCTTAGGAGATAAAAGCAATACTTTCTAGTTATTTGTGTTGTGAAGTACATAACCCAATTTCCTATGTTAACTCTGTCTTTTAACTTTTTAAACACATATTTACAGAAGAAAAGCAAGCAAATGCAGAGAGATTTACATTCTTAAAGTTGTTCTTAGTTCCCAGAAGCTTCTTAGTCTTTAGGTGGTGTTTTAAAGGAATATCTTAATATTTATTGCAATGACAATGTTATTTTCTGAGGTTGATTAGATCAATATCCTTTAAACACTTCTTTTGACAAAATAAATTGTCCAGAATAATAACATCTACAGAAAGCTGAAGTGAAAATGAGGAAGAATTTTCTAATAGTGGAATCAGGTACATTTTGAACTGGTGAGTTTTCCACTGAATCTGCTCAAACTATCTGTTGGGAATGCTTTAATTTAAATGTCTGTATTGATCAGTGGGCTGGACAAAATAGGTTAAATAGTTCCTTCCAACTCTCTAATTCTATGATGATCACATTCCCCCCCCCAAAAGTGTATATTTTAGATGTTTCATTAACACACTGATGTTACCTAGTTGCGTAATGAAACATCTACAAGCAAGCAATTGAGCTTAGATGGCATCAAGATCCCTACAGTTCAACCTTGAGTAACATGTATTTTCTTCTTCAATAAGGCATAAATGTCTTTACAAGAAAATACAAAGTATCTGTTTGAAATTCTATTGTACAAGTAGAATCTCTGTCAGTGATGCCTCAGCTCAGTTGATCCTTTATTTAGTACACAAGTTCCAATGAACAAATTCTACTTAAGTCTGCATTGTGAAACTGATGAACTATATAGGTTTTTACAGTTGAGAATGAAACACAATGTTTTTGCACTGAAATAGTTTGTCCACTTCTGGTGTGCTAGCAGATTAGCCTTCTGTTCACTGATGTTGTTACTTCCATGATTTTTTCTTTCAGATTCTTAAAGAAATTGAAATATATCACTTCATTAAGAACCTCATTATCCAATATTTGCAAACTAGAACATGATAAAGCAGACTTCAGAACAATATCAAGCTGTCTTGATGTATCTACACCTACAAATATTACTATTTTGCAAACAATAGTATTCCCTGTGATACTCAGTGGGAGCAAATCTTGGACTTTAAAGAAGCAGAATAGGAAGAATATTGACATTTTTGAACTTTGATTTGGAGAAGACTCCTAATACTGGTAATTAAACAAATCAAAACAAAGTTCTCACTTAAGGCACAGCTCAAATTATCCTACTTCAGACAGATTATGTGAAGTGTTAGCTCTCTGGAGAAGGTTCTAATGCTGGGTAAGGTAGAAGGAAATAAGATGGCAAGCAGCAATAAAATGGATGGAGTAAATTCCAGTGGCAATGAGAGCACCATTGGAAGACCTGTAAGATCACATTACAGACAGATTATCATATAGAAAAAAAAACTTTGTGGTTCCTACAAGTCAAGAATGACTTGTGATCATGTAATCAATTAGTAAGGCAAATAATAAGATTCAATATACCATTGGTCTTTATTTTATTAAACCTTTACATTCCTCAAAAGTGATTTTTTTTCTTACTCAGCTGATTGTCTGCAAAAGAACATACAGTACATGCATACAGAGAGACTGGTAATTACAGTATACTAGCACACTTAATTCTCAATGGACATTACTTGACAAAGATTTACACAGTCTTAAGATATAGGTAAAAAAACCCAGTAAAATTATTTTAATAGGACAGAGATTGGGGGATGATCCTAAAAAACAAGAGCCTCCAGCTTTGTTAGTTAGTGGAAATGACACCTTTTCTTCACAAGGAGTTGCACCAATCTCCACTGATTACCTCTCTTTGACCTCCATCTTGTTTTAATCTTGGCATTCAGCCAGCTCTGAATCTGATTCTCCATTTTCCGAGTCAGCATCTGTATTTACTGAATCCAATTTTTTAATAACAAAACCTGCCTCAGACAGCCAACAATCCAATGGCTCCTCTAATAAATTCTGGCAAAGCAAGAAGTTCTTCTCTACAAATTCAGAGCCTGAGGAATCCATAATAATCTATAATAAAGATTGTTGGAATTGTCTTCTCAGCAGATTTGCTGCTTCAAGCCATCATGAATTGGGTGGTTCTAGAAATTGATAATGTCAGAAACAGAAGAAAACAAAACTTTTATTTGCTCTAGAAAATTATAGTCTGAAAAACTTTTTTTCCTACTACATTTGTTCTTTAGGCTAATAATTATTTAAATGTAAAGTAATTTGATTCCTCAAAAGTTGATAATTCTCTGTTTGCATAATACTATTTTTATTGTGTTTATTTATGGTTGATTTGTACGCTAACAAATGATGTTTTTTGCTTTAAAATCAAATCTTAAATACTGTGGAAGAACAGAAGCTTAAGGCAAAGTTTACTTTTGGTTATAATATACAATTTTGGACAAATAAGGCAAACTGATCTTATTTATTTAAATAAATGCAGCACCTTTCCTATTTAATGCTTTAAAGCATTTATGATCTCTTTATATTATAATAGAAATTCAACAGTGAAAGTGATTAGGGTATTAAACTATAAATACAGATATCTAAAAACTGTGCAAACATATTAATGTTGTTTAATGCATAATTTGTTTCCTCTTGTCCACTCAACCATTTTCAAAGTACAAATATGAGGAAACATATTTGTTAGAAATATTAAATTATAAATTGGAATTATTCCTACATTAGTGGAATAAATTGAAAAAAGGGAATAATATAGATACAATATTTAATTGAACTATGCTTTAAGTTCATTAATCCAGAGTTATAGCCACAAATTTACTAATTTAGAAAGAACTCCCTTTAACTTTAGTAAGTTACCTTTGAATAAATTTATGTAAGATTACTCTGTCAAGTTATATAATTATGGAGCAGACAGATTTCCAGGTGTTATAAAGTCAAACAATGAGATTTCTGGTCAAAGGATTATTGAGGAGAAAAAGCTCAATTTAACTTATTAATTTCAGAGAAACAGTATTTAAGGGAGGGAGGGAGGGAGAAAGAGAGACAGACAGACAGACAGACAGACAGACAGACACATAGATATTCTAGGCATGGAGATAAAATCTGTTATACTATAAATGGAAGTACAAAAGGCAGAATTCTAAGAAATGTGATATTTCCTCATTTGTTCCCTAGGTAGGAGAGAAACAATAAATTAAAAGTAATTCATTTTAATCACATTTATGAACATCTGAAAACAAGTTTTGCCTGTTAAAAGTTAGATTAACATTTCATGTTTGATTTATTTTGCAATTTATTTACAAACACAGAACAAATTTCAACTATTGTAAATTAGGATATATTTCATATATTTTTTAAAAAATGTTTCCATTGGGAAAAAGGTAGCCTCAAGAGGATAATATCCTTATTTCCCCCCAATCGTTCTATTTCCCATTCCACTTTCAAGGAATTCATATCTCTCTGTGTAATTGCTATAATACTGAATTATCTGTTTCCATTGGAAATCTTTTGCAGAACACAACGTTTTCCGATGATACCTTGCCCTACAATTTATAAGCCGTAAATTTTATAAATATTTATTTCCTGAATCGGGAGGAAAGAAATAGAAATGAGCAGCATGGCATCCTTCAATAAGAAAAACTCAGAGTTTGTGTATGCCACACATTGTTATTCTTCAGTCTCAAAAGCACCAAAGAAAACAGGACAAAGAAACAGAATTTGCTGCCCTAATTTGCCCATATATAGAAGTTTCTCATTTGAAAGGCAAGTATTTGCCTCTAGTGTTGTTACTTTAACCTTCTCCCTAATAAATCTTATTAAACAGACCTCTGATAGTCTAGTTTGGGGGAATTAACAATTACCAATCCCAGCTGCTACAAAAACAACACTTAAGAGCGGAATATTCCTTATAAAATCTAAGCTCTCCCTTCAAACCTCCTGATTATTTTTTCACACATTAAGTGGCAAACACAAACTCTATTTAAATATAGGGCTGACTTGTTGGAAAGTACCCAAGATTTATATTTTAGGAGATTTTTCTCTGTATATTATATCTATGAATCTTCCTATTTCCTACGACTTGTGTTACTTGTAAAAATAAAAAAAGGTGGAATAGAAATAAAGTTTTCTTTTATATTATTTCAAGCATTTTTCTTTGGCTTTTTCCCACTACCAAGATAAAATGCTCTCTACCCATCCTTAAATCATTCAGACTATATTGGCATAAAACATGTTATCTCATTAACAATCTTGATCCTTCCTCTATTGGCTCTATTCTGGCTTGTTCTCAAAAGCTGATGCTCTGTTTCATTGTGTACATTGTGTACAAAGTGTGTTAGATAAAACTGTTGGGAATTCCTCTGGCTTTGTTTCTCTCCTTTCCCTTGGAACATTAACACCTTCCCAAAAAACCTCCCACCAAGTTTTGCACACACACCCTATTTTGCTTTTCCCTGAGTCCTTTCCCCCCCTTATTTTTTTCCTGTTCCTTTGTATTCTATCTTGTGTTGAAACTGAATTATGTCTTTTAATTAATTAATAAATAAATAAATAAATAAATAAATAAATAAATAAATAAATAAATAAATAAATAAATAAATAAATAAATAAATAAATCAACTGTAGATTTGGACTTTGAGTATGCTTTCAGGGAATTCTGAGCACTGCAATCTAAGCATTTTTGAGGTTTTTATTCATAATCATATTATAGATGTACAAGTTTTTAATCATCTGGAATTTATTTCTTTTCCTTCTGCCTCCCCACCCCTTTTTTTGTATATATATATATAGAGAGAGAGCTTCAAAAGCCCTGGTTGCATTCAAGACAATTATATTCCTATCTCAGAGGAAGACTTCTTTCCCCAGGTTTCAAGAAGAACAATTCTATTCCCCAACTTCCCAAAGTTAGCTTATTCTGGAAATAATTTAATTAACAATTAAATTCATCTTGGCGTTAGTTTATTTACCTTATTCTCTGCCTTGTTTTCCCCCCTCTTCCCCTTTATTCCTTTATCCAGAAAGTTCACACTACTTGACCACAGAAAGTAAAACTCCTGTGTTTCCCACTCTTTTTCAGACCCCTTCTTCTTTCATCCAAGGCCAGCCTCAATAGACTATAAACCTAACCTGGATGTTAATTATGTTGCAAGAGACCCATTGAGGTTTTTAGTATTCCAGGGAACTAAAGAATGCTGATGTGTGTATGTGAGAAGAGGACTCTGTAATACATTTGCACCATCCTTAACAATCTAATTAAAATATTGCAATTAATAATTATTTGCTTTTATACAGATAGATTCAACCTAAACAGCTTGAGATGATCTTCCATGGTTTACTGGTTTGCTGCAAACTGGTTTATTGCAACAAAGTTTGGGCAATTCAAAATGAGTCCTCTGTGGTGACTTGGGACATCAGCTTCTGCTAATCATAAACTAGTCTGGACTGTCATCTGCCTGTTCATTAGAGTCATCCTCCAAATTATGGAGCACACACTCAGTTTGACTGATATCCTAGAGCAGGGGTGTCAAACTAGTGGCCTGCGGGCTGAATGCATCACATGCAGGCCACGCCCACCCCAGCTCCGAAAAGGCAAAAAAGTCACGATACGTCACATGACGTCATGTGATGCAATTGAGTTTGACACCCGTGTCCTAGAGTGAAGCAAATTCAGCTGATCCTAGTGTAGGTTTCCAAATCCTTAATGGCAGGAATTATCATTTTGTCACACCAGAACAAATTATATATATTAGCTGTGGAGGAATAGGCCCATCAGACATTATCTATGTTGCAAAAATTTAAATAATAGTGGGTGGCAAAAAATTATAGTTTACTATCTCTCTCATTCACACTATTGATGTTACCTAATTGGGTACTAAAACATCTTCAAACAAACAACAATCTCAGAGAGCACCAAGAAATTCACAGACTTTAGTAAGGCATTTGATAAAGTAGACCACAGTCTCCTTCTAATAAACTGGAAAAATGTGGGATGGATAGTGTAAGGAGAAAAAAACCATGGGAGACGGGATGAAGAGTTGCTGCCTAGGGAACAGTCAGATAAGGACACAGAGTCCACAGCTGGATAGTGAGCAGGGAAAGAGGCTCTGAAGGTACTCTCCCTAGTTTCTCAAGCTGTAAAGGAGATGGTGAGAGATTTGTACTTTCAGACTTGCAAGATTCTGTTAATGCAGCTTTAAGGTAAAGTAGAATTACCGGTAGCTTGTCTGATCAAGTTTTCTGTCTGGTCTATCTGGTAAGGATGACAATTAGTCCGATTACCAGATGGATTCATGGTTGGCTAAAGAGCCATAAGCAAAGTGTGATCCTTAACGAGTCTCTGTCCACATGGAGGGAGACATATAGAGTTCCATCCTGGTCCAGGTACTCCTCAACCAGTAGTGGGTTTCAATTACCTTCGCTACCGGTTTGCTATCAGGAGCATGCGTGCGCGCGCATGGGACACTTCTGCGCATGCGCAGATATGTCCAGGTGGGTGGGTGGAGCCCCCTGCCGCCGCCGCTACCGGTTCGTCCGATCCAGGGCAAACCGGTAACAACCCACCACTGTCCTCAACCTCTTTATAAATGTCTTAGACTAGAGGAGGGAATAGAAGGAATACTTGTAAAATTTGCAAGTGAGCCAAATGTGCGGAGTGGGGTGGGATTGCTACCTTTTCAGAAGATAGATTCAAAATTCAAAAAGATCTTGATTGGTGTGAACATTGGGCCCTATTCAATACAATGTTCTTCAGTGGTGAAAAATGATTGATTCTGCTCTTAGGCAGGAAAAACCAGGTGGACAAGGTTATGTGACATATGGCTTAGCAGAGTAATTGTGAGACAGATATGTGTTTCTTGTTAGACCACAGATTAAGCATGAGCCAGCGATGAGCCAATGTAGTTTTGGGCTGAATCAATAATGGTATTGAGTCAAAATTACTGGAACTATTCTTCTATGCTGCACTGTTCAGATCACACCTGGCATACTGTGGTTACCTGTAATACAAAAGCAATGCTATGAAATTGGAAAGACTGTAAAGAACAACACCACAGATGGTGATGGGTTTAGAGATTAAATCCTATGAGTAGTAGTTTGAAGAATTTGGTAATTCTAAGCCATTAGCTCATTTTATCATTATAACCGTAACAGAGTTGGAAGGGACCTTGTAGGTCATCTAGTCCAACCCCCTGCTCAAGCAGGAGTCCCTACATCATTTCCGACAAATGGCAGTCTAATTTCCTCTTGAAAGTCTCAAGTGTTGGAGCTCTCACAACCTCCGAAGGCAAGCTGTTCCACTGGTTGATCGCTCTCACTGTCAGAAATTTTCTCCTTATTTCTAGGTTGAATCTCTCCTTGGTCAGTTTCCATCCATTATTCCTTGTCTGGCTTTCTGGT
>QLTV01001698.1:15293426-15318422 GCA_003457575.1 Thermophis baileyi
CCTCCTCTAAATCATTTATGAAGATATCGAAGAACACTGGGCCTAAGACAGAACCCTGAGGTTCTCCACTGCTTGCTTCCCTCCGTGTAAACGTAGTTCCATTGAGGACTATACATTGAGCGTGGTTGGTCAGCCAGTTGCGAATCCATCGCGTGGTGATGCTGTGTATCCTAAATTTTTCTAGCTTACGAAGAAGTAGATTGTGGTCTACTTTGTCAAATGCTTTGCTGAAGTCTAAGTATATTATGTCCACAGTATTTCGCTGGTCTACTAATTTAGTCACTGTGTTGAAGAATGAAATGAGATTGGTTTGGCATGATTTGTTCTTAACAAACCCGTGTTGGCTATTGGTTATTACTTTACTTGTTTCTAGGTGTTGGCAGATCTGTTTTTTAATTATCTTTTCCAGTATTTTCCCGGGTATTGATGTTAGGCTGATTGGTCTGTAGTTTCCTGGGTCTGTTTTTTTCCTTTTTTGAAGATGGGAACCACATCAGCTCTTTTCCAGTCCTCAGGTAGTTCCCCTATGTTCCAGGATTTTTGAAAGATGTGGTGCAGAGATGACATCTGCCAGCTCCTTTAGGACTCTGAGATATAATCCGTCTGGTCCTGGTGATTTGTATTTGTCAAGTTCAGACAGGTGATCTCCTACTGTTTTTTTGCTTATGTTAACTTTTGTTTCCAGTCTGTTTTTTTCAGTTGTATTTCTGGTTAGTTGGGCTGCAGTTTCTTTTTGCGTGATGACCTATGCAAAGAATGAGTTAAGCAGCTCTGCTTTCTCTGTGTTGCCTGTTACTTCTTTGCCGTCTTTTTTTTTATAAGATCTCTTGCCAGAAAGTTAGAAAAACTTATTTCAACAAGCAGAAGTCACAGTCTCAGGTAACTAAGTCTCATTTACTTCAAGAAACACTAGAAAGAAAAGGCTTAATAGGTCTTCTATGATGTGTGCAAATTTCCATCTTCATTTTCCTGCCAATATACCACTGTATAATACATTTGAAATCATTTGTGATCTAGTTTCAACTTTTAAATATTGTATTTCAATAATGCAAAAGATTTAAGTAGAGTTTTCAAAACATTTCATAGTTTAGTTTCATGGAAAAGTGAATCAAATGTATTTTTTTTCCAGGGAAATTTAATTGTATTCCCAGTTAAGTTGCTAAAGGATTCTTAACCACATCAAAGAAATAAATTTAAGGGGAAGCAGGACAGGAAAAATGAGATCAGGCATCAGATAAATATTATGTGAATTTCCTTTGGGGGGAGGGTGAGAAAATTAATATTCTTCTAATTTGTTTATATAATTATTATTGGTTGGCAAATTGATTAAAAAAATCTACATTCTTTGAAATGCATACATTAATATTATATAATGTGCATATAGATATGCACATATAAACACATACACTATATGAGGGCAGAAGACAAAATTTATCATGTGTCATGGTAGAAAATAATTGAGGATTGCTGCAGAGATGTTGAACTTTTGCTTGAACATTTAGAAACTCTATTGGTTAGTATTCACAGTTTTATAGGGCTAACCCAATCCCAGAGCTCTGAAACTCAATGCTGTCAATGTACACTTCACAAGGGTGAGACCACAGATGAAGATTTCATTAATGACTTTGAGAAATCCTGGTTTATTTCAGTTGTATTTTGACAAATAAGAAAATAAACCTGAATTTGCATGTTTAAAGCCCATCTTAGACTCATTTCTGCACAAAGTTTCATCCGACTTCTTCATGTTTTTCTCATTTCCACCTCATCTATATTAGGGCTATGCAAATCATGCAAAATAAGTGTTTCACAGTTGGTATGAGTTCCAGACCTCAATATTTTAAAGCACCCATGTCTTCTGGAAAGTTTACACAGCAGCCTTAAAGACTATACCCAGCACAAGGGGAGTCTTGAACATACTGAGATTGGGACACCTTTGAAGAAGCTACAGGAGCTTTTCTAAAACAAATTTCCTCTCAAATATTTAATTAGAAATGATTATGTTGGAATGGAGGTACCAGCAGAAGAAAACATTTAAGCTGGCCTTCATGGAGAATATACTGTAACTGTACCTAAATCCCATGCTATTAACTCTTATCTTGGAAATCAATCATTAAAATGCCCTCTTGTTCTTAGTAAAAGAGTGAAAAAAAAATCTAGAAATACAGAAGATATATATTTTAATTATTTCAGGAGTTCAGTTAATATCACCAACTTTAAGCAATATTTATGTGTTTATGACTGTTGATTAAACTCAAAAGATTACTCTCTAGTGCACAAACACATTTTGGAACTAAATAATTTTACTCTAACTGTCAAAAGGTAAATACATTAAAATAACAATTAGATTGAATAGATACATGATATTTGTGCATAAACATAAATGAATTGGAGCATAGTATATAAAAATAAACATTTTATCTGATTGTTTTTACAAGATTATAAAATAGATGAGACTTAGAAGAAGAAGAGATGATGCAGAAATTGGTATGTAATTCTGAAACACACGCTAATGAAATAATGCAGTTTTACAAAACAGAAATTCTTCATATATTCCTGCTGATAATCAAACTCTGGATCACAATTATCATTTATAAATTAGTGAGAAATAAGCCACAACAATTTGTATATACTTGAAAAAGGTAGCCAAAACCATCTGAATACTTTTCTGTTTTCAGACGCCCAAATTATAACATACATAAAATATTGGAACATCTAAAGTATCAAAACAAATTCATTATAAAGAACATTTTCATCTTGAAATTTAAAAATATTGAACATCTGCTGAAAAAAGAAAAGCAGTTTTGGAAGTAAACATTTCATACAAAACAGACATTTATTTTAAACAAAGCAGTTGAACATTTACAGCCCACATTCCCTAGACTTAAAATCTGTTTAAAATAATGCACTAATAAATGAAATAATGATAAGGTATTTTGTTCTTATGAAAAATAAAGCATATGTCAATAACAGAAACCTGCAACCACTCTTACATTTGATTATCACATAATTGACTACTGATCCTTTAGGACTAAAAGTAGCATTTTTGCTTTGTTGCCTCTAGGGATTAGATATTATTACTCATCACACCCATATGTATTTTTGCTAGGAACCCTTGGCTCAGGATTTTACTATTTTGTAAAGCATGTAGTTCAGTACATGTGATATGAAACAAAGGACATTTAAATACATAACTCTTATAATTATTTTTTAAAATCTATCTTGTAATCCCACTTACTTCTCCCTACTCATTATTATTTCTTTGTTCTGGTTATTGTGACTTTCAAAGATATCAATGGGCAGCCTTTGTCATATATCAACCTGTCAATAGGTCTTCATAGAAACATTGTGAATGATATTATGAAAGCAACAGAAATAGTCTTTTTCTTTTCTTTTACTCTGAAATATATTTATATTCACCACTATATAGAACAGCCCCAAAGGTGCTTTTTCAAGAGGCAACTGGACTTTCTGGTTTTTCTTTGAAGACCAGAGCTGAAGAAGCTTCTTGGATGAGAAGCGAAACATCTTCAAAGAAAAACCAGAAAGTCCAGTTGCCTCTTGAAAAAGCACCTTTGGGACAACCATGACCTGGATGACTGAGAATCTCCATAGACATATATAGAGCAGTGTTTTTCAAACTTGGCAAGCATGGCAACTTTAAGATGTGTGAACTTCATCGCCCAGCATGCTGGCCGAAGAATTGTGGGAGTTGAAGTCTACCCATCCTAAAATTGCCATGCTTGAAAAACACTGATCTGGATGGCTTTCAGAAAAATGGTTTCAATGCTTTCACAACAATGTCTCTCTAATTTACCTTGGTAGCGTATCTGCTAAAAAGACTACCAGCTGCTATATTCACTTAAGTTTCGACACTGGTTAAATCTGATCAGGGCAATAGACAACTGCAGGAAAAGATTTTTCATATTGCGCAGATTTAAAAATACCAGATCACCTTGAAAACATTCACTTTGTATGAAAAGAAGGTGGCACTCTTTTCTGCCTGTTCAAGTTCCTTTGAAGTAACTGAGATACTCTCCATTGATTTGAACAATTTCTATTGTAGGCCTTACAGCTACATATCTGCAAAGGAAATCCTGCTTAGAGCGCCTGAGGCATCTCTCATTATAGTCATCCTATGCCACAAGAAAACTTTAAACATAAGAAGAAGAAAAATCAGAGAGGATTACATAGTTTTAGAAAGAAGCAACATCGAATGAAGGTTCAATTGAGTGAAGACCTGGTGGGCAATTGGCTTTCCAAGTCTTAATAAAGAAATGGTAGTAGTTGGATTATGAGAATACTATGCTAGGCTGTTTGTAATATATGGAGATTATTTTTTTCCCATTTAACCTGTTACGGTTTAAGGTTTTAGCAGAAAAGCAAACGATACCTTTACTCAAATAATAATTTGAAGATAAATATGCGTGTCTAAGATAACAGGAGGCATATTTTTGAGAAAAGATTGATGACATATTTCAAAAAGTGTATGTACAGTTTTAGCTGATCTAAAAGAGAATGAAAATAATATTTTAATAAGGAACGATCATACACATGCATTCATACCCACATGCCACTCTCCTACTGAAAGATACACAAAGCAGTTCAAAAAAAAATCAATGGAGCATGTTAAAAGTATACATTAAAGAATAAGAATTAAAATGCATTATATATTATGGTAGTTATACCCAAACACACCATGAACCCAATATTGTTTATTTATTTGTTTGTTTGTTTGTAAAATTTATAGGCTACTCATCTTACCTTAAGTAACATTACATTTGGCTCCACAGTCTGACCGCAGTTAGGCAGAAGTTTCTATAAGGAGCATCAAAATTTACAGGATGGTGGTAGCATATGCCATTGGATGGATACCCATATATAATGGAGGTGGGGCTTCCATTGCAAAACTCCCTGCCATCTTGCAGATGTTGACATCCCTGCTTTAGGAATTGCCTTTCAGTTTAGTATTCAACATATATATTTAATTCATTGTATTTGGAAGCACCAGACTTTTTTTCCCCCTTCCAAATTACTACATCTGCATTATAAAATTATGTCTTTGCACTATCCTGTAAGGTTAGTTTATCTTGTTTCATCAGCTTAGTCATTTGCTCTGAAGCCTCTACTCGCCATGCATGTTGCAGGCAGTTTCGGATAATCTGTGTTCAAACCAAATGCAAATGTGCTTCTCCCCTTCATCTAGACTCTTACATACATGTATAGTCTGAATCTGAAATACCTGTATTTCAAGTCAGATGTGTTCTAGGATGGGGAGAGCTGGAAAATATGATAGTTGTGGAGAAAAGCTAACAGAAGATAAAGATGTTGGTATACAGAAGGAGGAAAGAGAGGGTGGGGCCATTAGGCTGGCCCAACTTTTTCCTATAAGCCCCCCACCCCTTGTTGTTCAAGTTTCAACCAAAACATGTTTTCCATCTCTGTACTGTATTTAGCTTTATATTTCAACACAGATCTGTCTTTTGGGAACAAATTTTGAGCTGAAATCTTGACCACTGGAATACCTATATTCGATGTCTTTAGGTGGCTGAGTGCAAAAGTGGATAAGATTGTTGGTGTTGTCTTTGCAAATGCAGTAGAAGAAGCAGTTATTTTATTTTCTGTTCTTCTGGACTTCTGGGTAGGATACTGGGATTTGGAAAACTGAGCTTTCCGAATGAATGGAGAGACATTCATGAATACAAGTTTCATGAAATCAGTACGTAAAAAAAAAGCTTTATCTAGTCCAGAATGAGATGTCCTAAACAAACTAGACTGGATTAGGTGTCAGATATCAGTAGGCAAGGTGAAGCCTCAATGATACCATCTACATTCAGTAGAGATATATTGTACATCTATATTTATAGTATATATTAAAAATATCCACATAACTAAGAGAACCCCCTAATTTCCTAGAAAGTTAATATTCCTCCAGATATTTAAATAAATATTAATATATTATTCTGTGCCAATATTTTGAAGCCACACTTCTATTATCATTCACCAAGAATAGTTCAGAATATTTCTGAATCAGTGCAATTTTCTGTATATCCTAGCAACTATAACTTTAAAAGGTTTATTTCCAGATAGCCCCAATTTTAGTGGCCTTCAAATGTAGAGACATCAACTCCTAGAATTCTCAGAAATGGATGGAGAATTCCTGGAGTTGGTTCAAATATCTGGAGCCTCACCAAGCTGGGAAGGTTGTGGTATTCTCCATAATTTACTGCATACCTTTGAGTGAAGAAGCATAACTTTACCCAGAGCAAGGAGAGGAAAATCCCTAGAACCTGATCTCATGGGGCCCCAAAACCCACAATCACATGTTCTTGCTAGGCCTGAGTTGTGTTTCCCCCATCCAGACCCCAGAAACTTCCAAATGCTGAAACAGAAATGAGACAGCATCATTGAGTATCATCAGCATATTAATGATATCTGATCCTATGCCAATACACGTCAGTCAATGCTGCATGTAGACATCAAGCAAAAGAGGAGAGAGAATGGAAAACAGAAGCCTAAGGCAACACCAATTAGAACCAATTCTGGAAAAAGAAGAACCATTATATGCCCTCTCTCAATCCTGAATTGGTTCATAAGGATACTATGCTTGATGGTATCGATGACCACTAAGAAATAAAGGAGGGCCAGGAGCAGGGGTGGGTTCTGGTTTTCTTCACTGACGGTTCACTCAGTGTTGCACCGCGTGGGTGCGCACATGCTTTGTGCATGCGCAGTGCTTAAAAAAAGAACCGGTTCGGGGGCGTGGCAGGCCTGGATCACTGCCAGTTCTAGCAACCCAGGCCGCCAAGTTACTACCGGTTCTATAGAACCGGTCTGAACCGGTCCGAACCCACCTCTGGCCAGGAGGGATGTACTTTCTACATCTAGAAGTACCATCAGTCATCAAAAAGCATGACAAAAGCCACCTCAGTATTATGTCCTCTCTTGAAACTTGACTGAAAGTAGTCCTGATAATATGTTTCCTCAAGGGTCTTTTGAAGCAGCAATTTGACTATTTTCTTAACAATTTTCCCTAAAAAAGAAAGGTTGGAGAATGGGCTGAATCCACTGAATTGTTTTGGATCCAGTGGTGGTTTCTTGAGGAGGGATTGGACCATCACTTCCCTCACAGCTAGCAGAACCACTTGCTGTTTCAAGAATACATTCACCATCTTATGAATTGAACTACATGTCACCACTTGGGGGGCCTTGACTAACTAGCATGGATCTAAAGCATGGGTGACCACACTTACAAGACTATCCACTTCTTCAGAACTAAGAAGCTGAATCCCTTCCCAATAACAGGGCAAGACCACAACTTAGTTGTAGCTATGGGACCTTCACAACTGGCAACCAGTTCAGAGCAAATTTGAGCAAGTTTATCCAACCTACACCAAGAATAATCATCCCAGTGGCTTTGCAGATGGTCTCCTACTCTTTCCTTTCCAAAATTTGAAATGGATCACCTTAGATAAAATTAGTACCTGGCAGTCTAGGGGACCCTATGTTTGCTGGCAAGCAACCTGCAAATACTGTAGAGAAATATTCATATTTCATTGCTCTGATTGCTAGCTGGTGATCTTTAAAAAAAATTCTTATGTATGCTTGGTCGAATTCATTCCTCATTCTCCTTCACTGGTGTTCTAGGTGTCTCTTTGTTCATTTGATATCTCAGAGAACATCTGAAGTCTCTTCAAGATCCTCAGACAAGTGGAATCCATAAAAATGTGATACAGTCCATGGTCCCTATAACTACCAATTTTAAGCAATGGAATGTCAAAATGTTGAAATCAGGGACAATTAAACAGTTTCTCTGAATCCCAATAGTGTTTGGGGCAGACCAACTGAACAGGTATTTATTCTCTGTTATATTCAAAATGTAAACCCCTATTTTATTTTAATTTAACTTTAATTTAAGAATGCAATGCTTACTCTATTGAAATCTAGGAAATTACATTTGAAGCTTTTGGATAATTCTCATTGGCATCAATCTAATGTTATATCAGGCAGGTATATTTAGTGCATAAAGCAGTGTAGGCCTTTGGTGAGAACCACAGGGACATTGCATTTATTACAAAGTCATTATGTAAATGACATGAATCATGTTACATAGGCTATAATATTGTGATTTTCTCTTGCCCATCTTCCTCACCTATATATGCCCATGTAAAACAGGGCCATTGAGAGGTCTTCCAAAAGAAAGAAACAAAATACTGCAAAATTCTTGATATGTCTTGATGCATGTATCCAATGCTTCAATTACAAACATATAGGCCTCCTGCTGCAAATCTAAAATAAATGTAACTTTCAATACAGTGACTGATTCATAGTTTATAATACCTTCAGAAAGAGAGAGTAGGATTGAAAGTAATAATTATTTGCTTCCACTAGCAGCATACCTATAATCTGCAGATCTCAAGCACTCTCCAAAATTAATTCATTAAGCTTCACAATACCCCTGTGAAGGAGATAAGTACATTATTATGTGAGTTTCATAGATGAGTAAACTAAAGCCTACAATTAGGAGAAGCTATGGTAGCACAGTAACAATATTAGCTCAGCATGACATAAGAATAAAATACCCTGTTGCCATGATTGGTTCTATTAATAAGGAATACAAACAAAACAACATTCTGCTCAGAGAAATAATTGTAATTTTTAATGTGCGCGATGTAATCAATCAAAGATACCAAAACAAAAAAAGTAGATGCGAGTGTGGCATTCAAAATATCACTTTTCAGAGGCATCAAATGGAGAAATGTGCATTTTTTTCTTGAATTGTATCTTTCCATTATATAAAAATCTAAACTTTAACTAAATATATATATATATATATTTATATTGTTTTCCAAGTTTCCTTGGGGGCCTTACCTGGTCTTTTTTTTAATTTTAGACCCAACATTTTTGAGTAAGTATGGTTTACCCCGATGTGGTCTTATTTAAATAACTGATCAGTGATTTTATCTGTCACAAATCAAATGTTTTGACCTCTTGACAAATCCACAATACTGTATATGTTATTATTTATCTCATGCATTTGTAACTGAAGTTATTGTTTCAATATTAATAGCAAAACTTTTCCTTCATTAATTGTTATTACATCAATGAAGTTGACTTATGTCCTACACAAAATAGCAGTGTTAGCCTTCAGATTCATTTTGTATTACTATAACCCCGTGATGGCGAACCTATGGCACGCGTGCCACAGGTGGCACGTGGAGCCATATCTGAGGGCACGTGATGTGTTGCCCTATGTCATCTCCAGCATGCATGTGCACGCTGGCCAGCTGATTTTTGCCTTCCGGAGGGCGGGGGAGGCCGTTTTCGCTCTCCCCAGGCTTCAGGAAAGCCTCCTGAAGCCTGGGGAAGGCGAAAAATGGCCCAACGGGCCTACTGGAAGTCCAGAGGCTTCAGTGAGGCCTGCGCACATGCACAGGGGGGGCAGCACGGGGGGTTGTGTGCGCATGCGTGGGGGGAGGGCATTGCATTATGGGTGTGGGCACGCACATGCGCGCGCCCTTTTGGCACCCAAGCGAAAAAAGGTTCGCCATCACTGCTATAACCTAACTCAGAGGATATTCACTATAAATAAATGTTTATGCAAAGCCTATCAAAGCAGATAAAAATATAGCTTTTTGCTTTGTTCTTGGTACGTCTGTCAAATCTGAAGAACTGTCGTAATTTGAAGTTTGTAAGAAATGCTGCTTTATCCAGAACTCAAAATCTGTAAAAAGTTCGTCCTTTAATTGTACAGTTTTGTTTAAAGAACTAGGAAATTCTGAGCTGGAAGAATTAAAAAAAAAGCCTAATCTTTTTGAAGGGTAAAATAGCAAAAGAAACCTAATCTTCCCTGGCCACTCGTAATAAAAGTTTAGTTTAGCCAGAATTTGTATTAGAGGTATTCAAAATTATAAGCATATTAAGAAATGATAGCTAAACTACTGGCAGTGAGAAGAAAAGAGCAAGTGTTGAAAAGGAAAGGACATTTACAAGATAATTATTAGTCATGATAAAATTCTTTATACTCTTTGCATAAACCTGCTATAAATTTACTATCACATGATATGTTGTGGTTTTCAAAGGAGGACCTCTAATAGTATGAAGACAAAGATTTCTAGATAAGCCCTTACTGAAAGGGGATAATTGTAATTTATGAAAAAAATATCAATTTCCCTACTTCTATTTTTATCACAGCAACATTGTAAAATCAATTTGCTGACAGTTTATTAAAAGCATCCTAATCATTTCAAATAGGTTCCATAATATAAAATGGTTGTCATTTTATGTCTCTAAATTTCAGAACATTTGTGCTCTATAATGGGGGCATTCAGATGAAATATGTTAAAAGAGAAAAAGTTCAAATACTGTTTCTAACCTTTAGAGCTGTTCTCCTTTTTGTGCTGCTTTCCACTTTTCTTTCTTTAAGAATGAACAAAAAAGTGTTCCAGTGCACTGATCCATTCTCCCTTTGGAAAACATTCAATGGTCTATTTGGGAAGCAGCACAATTGTCATTAATTTGTTCTTGTGCATGAAAAGCCTGGTGCCCTTTTGACCATTTTGACCAAGTACTTAAGTGAGATTGGTTTGGCTAGTATTAGTTCAGATGTTATGAAATGTTCACTCATTTTATAAAGAATATTTCCACCCCAAAAGAAAATTAAACAATTTTTTTTAATATACGGAATATTTATTTCTGTAAACCCACCACTCATTCAAATAGCATAAATATAGATAGATAGATAGAATTCTTTATTGGCCAAGTGTGATTGGACACACAAGGAATTTGTCTTTGGTGCATATGCTTTCAGTGTACATAAAAGGAAAAAAATGCATTCATCAAGAATCATAAGATACAACACTTAGTCATAGTCATAGGTTACTAAATAAGCAATCAAATCATACTAGGAAACAAATAAAACAATATAAATCATAGAGATACAAGCAACAAGGTTATAGTCATAAGTGGGAGGAGATAGGTAATAGGAAGGATGAGAAGAATAATAGTAATACAGTCTTAGTAAATAATTTGACAGTGTTGTGGGAATTAGTTGTTTAGCAGAGTGCTGGCATTCGGGGGAAAAACTGTCCTTGTGTCTAGTTGTTCTGGTGTGAAGTGCTCTATAGCATCGTTTTGAGGGTAGAAGTTGAAACAATTTATGTCCAGCATGTGAGGGGTCTGTAGATATTTTCACTCTTTTTGACTTGTGCACTATACAGGTCCTCAATGGAAGGTAAGTTGGTAGCAATTGTTTTTTCTGCAGTTCTAATTATCCTCTGAAGTCTGTGTCTGTCTTGTTGGGTTGCAGAGCCAAACCAGACAGTTAGAGAGGTGCAGATGACAGACTCAATAATTCTTCTGTAGAACTATATCAGCAGCTCCTTGGGCAGTTTGAGCTTTCTGAGTGGGCGCAGAAAGAACATTCTTTGTTGTGCTTTTTTGATGACGTTTTTGATGTTAGGTGTCCATTTTAAGTCTTGAGATATGATAGAACCTAAAAACTTGAAGGTCTCTACTGTTGATACTGTGTTGTCTAGTCTTGTAAGAGGTGGTAGTATAGGAGGGTTTCTCCTAAAATCTACCACCATTTCTACTATTTTGAGTGTATTTAGTTCAAGATTGTTCCAGTTGCACCACAAGGCTAGTTGTTCAACCTCCCGTCTGTATGCAGATTCATTGTTGTCTCGAATAAGACCAATCACTGTTGTATCATCTGCAAACTTCAGTACTTTAACAGAGGGATCTTTTGAGATTCAGTCATTGGTGTGTAGAGAGAAGAGAAGTGGAGAGAGCACACAGCTCGGGGGGGCTCCTGTGCTAATTGTAAAGGTATCTGATGTGATTTTGCCTAGCTTCACTTGCTAGATCAAACTTTTTGGAGTCCTTTGGCTGGGAGCGTCAGATTCGGCTTTCTCACAGCAGTGCCAACATGGCTCTGTTAATAAATTGGAACTTTGAGGAATGCTTTGCCTCGGACTCTGATTTTATTTTGGATGCTATTTGGAACCCTGACATTGGCCACATCTGCTGCTTGGCTGTCTTTGTCTGTCCCACCTGAATTGCTTTTATTTTGAAGGCAACTATTACTGTTGTTGTTTTTTGTTTCAATTTACATATGTGCATGTGTGAAAGCCTAGACATCTTCACAACCCTCTTGTTTGGTCCCTCCACAACAGTTCCAGTTTCTCATGTGGCCCCTTGGGAAAATTATTTGCCCACCCCTGTGCTAGATTGTTCCTTTGGGCAAAGGACATAACCAACCAGGTATGCCAGACCAAAGCCTATATTAATCCATATCCTAAAGTTGGCAACTTTAAGACTTGTGGACTTCAACTCCCAACCATGTTGGTTGAGGAATTCTGGGAACTGAAGTCCACAAGTCTTAAAGTTGCCAAGTTTGGAGACCCCTCTCCTAGACTAACTTTCCTATTACCCAGCATTAAGCTAAATAAAAATTTAGGAACCACCAGGAAGATACCAGATTATTCAAGGCACTGAGCCTTCATATTTTTTTTCTTTAGAATTTACTCCCATCATTTAGAAAAGTCTGTGTTGGGTGAAATCACAACTACAACATGAGTTGTTAACCTTCATTGCTTCTCTTTCTAAAGACTTCCCTGGGGAAAGACTATCCAGTATAACATTTTGGAAGAGTACTAGAAAGAAATCGTTTAATCCACAAGCTTTTTCAGCTAATTTAGGTTTCTTGCCATTGTCTTTTTTGACAGCCCAACATATCACCAAAGTTTAAATCAGTGTTGTCAGTATCCTTTGGTTGTCTTCTTAGCTGTCATTACCTCCTGGGACATCTGAGAGAAGTTCATTCAATCATATCACCTCTCCATGTTTATTCATGTGAAAAGGTTGTGACACAATTCGGCACTCCTTCTTTAGGAAAAAAAAATATATACCAAAGGAAAAAATGGCTTAATTTATTATCTATCGCCCAAGGATGTTTCGAGAGTTAACCATGTTCTAAAGGTATCCCTGTAGAATATATCACTGAAATTTGTAGTCATCCAGTGGATATCCAATGGGAAATATTGTGACAATAATGAAACATTTCATTCTGAATTACATACTACATGAGCAGATGTGGATGATCTTATTAACACTTACGGAATTACCGTAATGGCAAAAATTGTAGCACCGTACTACAACCGGTTAATTAAATGGATTTGAAGGAATTACTCAGAAGCCAGTATACTAGACTTTGCTAAAGAGCAAACATTTAAATACATAGTGCTCCGTTAATCAAAAGGCACACATCACAAATCGCTCAAGTTATTTTAGAATATGATTTTGGTCTGGATGAATTGCAGAAAAATATTAAGAAATCTTTTGGAAGATACAGAGAGCAAAATCAGGGTTTATAGAAATAAAAGCCTAAAAATCTAACCTTAACCCTAGCCCTCATTGCCCACAAGAGTAATTCTTTTTTCATTCATTCATTCATTCATTCATTCATTCATTCATTCATTCATTCATTCATTCATTCATTCATTCATATATAAAATTTGTAGGCTGCCCATCTTCCCTGAAGGTAACTCTGGTCAGCTATTACTGACAAACTAATAAGCATTTGAATCAAGGAACTGGGAAAAAACAATTTGTATCTGTTCTTTGCGCACATAGTCATACATTGAGCCCAATCATACATTGAGCCAATCATACATTGAGCCCAAATTTACAGTTTATTATAAAAAGGTATTTTAACTCTGTATATAAACAGTTCTTGAACTTTTAAATCATGCCATGTAGGTTTAAAGATTGGAACAACAACAATAATAAAAAGTGACCAAGCATAGAAGTCAGCTTCATCTACTCAGTCCTAGTGGGAAGGATATTATTTCAAGCTACACTATTACAGGCTGCAAAGCAAGCCATCCTTAAAAAGATAATGAAATGCATAATTTCCTATATTGCCTGTCTGCAAAGCCTAATCAGCCTGAACTCATCATTCCGCTGACACAGATTTGCTATCCATAATGTCAGCTTACCAGAGTGTGTTTCTGTTCTTTGTGCTGATCTTTAAGGTGAGCATGAAGGCAATAGCAAAGCAGATAATTTTCATCGGATAGGCAGATCATAACAGTTTCAAGGTTTATAAAGAAAAGCAAAATGCAATTCTTACTTCTTCTGAAAAAGAAAAAAGATCTTCTCTTTCATATAATATATAGCTTTTTAAAAACAGTGCAGAAATAAACAGATATCTAATAGAACAATATGGAATGGAAAAAGTGATCTTTTAGATAATATGGAACCTCAAATTTTATGAGTTTCAGGCAGCGTAACTATCAGGGAAACTAATAACTTTAACAATATTTTTGAAAGTTTAATCATGGTAAATATTTCAACTTCAAGTCAAGAATGCCATTTCTCCTTCTTACAAGTGTAGCCATTACTATTTGATTAACATTAGAGTATTAGCCTTACTCCCAATGACATTATCATTCTTTGTCAGGGAATGATTATGCTACATAAAATTTAATCAGAGAGCTATGACGTTGTTAGACAAAAGTCAGTACAATTTGTTTCTTCTTTGATTTTTAAATATATAGGAAATAATTATTGTAAATGATCCAAAGAAAATTAAGAACAGTTAAGACAGTTCAATTATGGTGGGTCATTATTAAATACGTGAACAATTTTGTTGCAACTAATGGGACTTAAAATGTGCTTAGATTTGACTGGATAATTATAAGAAACATGCATTAGAGCTCCCCTCAGCCCATAGAATTTGTGGCCCATAAGAGCAAGAACAGTACACTAACCTTGTACAATACTATACCTAGACCTAAAGAAAAGGAAAAAAAACCCTCTTATTATTATCTGATTGGATAATAAAAGCAACAGCTAAAGCAACAAACTACTTTTGAATTTCCCAGAATTGAATAGAGAAGGGAAGACTAGGGCATTTCCTAAACCATACTTCCCCCAACTATGTACTTCCAGATATGCTGAGATTAAAATTTACAGCCAGCAGAGCCAATGGTCACAAAAGTTGTCAGCCAGCTATCTAGTGGCAAAGCTCCAGGAGTAGACACCATACTTGAAGGACCAGCTGGTGGTTCTTTACTTAGAAAGTAAAGAGGAACTCACCAAGTTGTTTAGCCTTTCTGAAAGCAAAGATCCATTCCTCAGGAACTTAAAGATGCATCTATCATACACCTTTACAAGAGGGAGAGCAATCAACAAGTATGTAACAACTATCAAGAAATCTTATTGTTCTCCTTTTCAGGAACAACCCTTGCAAAACTCCTGCTAAATCAACTGGCTAGTCACCTGGAGGTGGGCCTGAGTCACAGTGTGGCTTCCACAAAGATCGTGGGAAAATTGACATGATTTTTTCTCTGGCAAACTTCAGAAGAAGAATAAGGGAAAAAAAATCATGAACTTTATACACCCATCAAAGCCTTTGACACTATTAGCCAACAAGGTCTGTGAAGAATTGTGTCAATGTTTGGCTCTAGCACCAAATTCACTCAGATCATATGCCAGTTCCCCGATGACATAATAACTAGGGTTTTGGATAGTGGAGAATCCTTTAAGGCGTTTCTTGTCATTAAGGGCATCAAACAGAGTTATGTTCTCTACCCACAATGTTCAGCATGATGCTTAATGCCATGTTGAATAATACCTTCCAGGATAATGATGCTGGAATCAGCCTCAAGTACATATTGGGTGGGAAACTCTTTGACCTGAGGAGATTTCAAGCTACTACCAAGTGAAAGAAACTGTTCTGAGGAGCTTCATCATTGCTTTTGACTACACCTGGATGGCTTAGAGCCAGAGATTCAAGGCAATTCTCCATCACTTGTGACAACTTTGGACTTCCATCAACATCCAAAAGTCCAAAGACCAGCCTGTTCAAATCACAATCAAAGGGCAGAAACTAGAGGCAGTGAACATATTTAATTATCCTGGCAATACCCTTTCCCAAGCGGTGATTGATGCAGAAGACAACTGCAGAATAGCAAAGATAAGCTCTGTTTTCAATAAACTGCTCTCCACTCTATGGAAACATTATGGAATCTGCTCAGTAACAAAAATGAAGGTTTACAGAGCTATGGTACTTGCTGTCCTTCTGTAAAACACAGCCTGTATATTGAAGGCAGTTCAATCATTTACACATGACTTATTTTCGCAGGATATTAGGCATCAAATGGCAAGACAAAATCCCTGACACTAAAGTTTTTTTTTCTAGAGCATGTCTACACACTGCTGATGACAGTGCAGACCTGATAGGCAGGTGTAATGGAATTAGAGGATGACCTTGCGGAATGGGTTAAAGAGATGATACCTAGGAACAATCAGACAAGAGAAGCAGGAGCCTCCAGTGGCTTAGCAGTCAGAAAGAGATACTTAGGAAGGACCCATTCTAATTGTTCAGACAGTTTACAGTGGTGGTGGAAAGTTTATACTTCCAGATTTTCAAGATTGATGTCAGTCTTCCCATGTAAACCAGACAGGAAACATGATTAGACAAACTAATCCCATTTTATTGTAAGGCTACATTAACAGAAACTTGCAAATCTGGAAGTACTAACTTTCCTCTTGTCTGATTGTTTTCTAGGTGGCACCTCTTCAACTGCTTCCCCAAAGTCATCCATACATTCCATTACAGTAGATCAAGTACTTCTCTATATGCCAGACAAGTATATACCTAAGCAGTTCCTTTTTAGGGAACTCTCCGCTGGAAGAGGTTCACATGGAGGACAGAAGAAACATTTCAAAGGCACACAAATGCCTCTATCAAGTTACTTGATATAGATATAAGCTCCTGGCACAATGCTGGCACAAATTGCTCTACCTGGTGTGGCCTCACCCACAAGGACTATCCAGCTTATGAAGGAAGGTACACTGTTGAAGTACAATAAGCATGAGCTACATAAGCTCAGAACCACTAGCACAACTGCAGTGCCAACACCTATCTGTCCAACATGTGTGAGAACATTCCATGCCCAAATTGGCCTGATCAGTCATTTTTGGACACACCATATTTAGTGTTAATGTTTATCCTACATGATTGGATAACTGCGTTCCTGTCAAACAGACAACAAGTGGTTAAAATAGAGAGTTCTCTATCAAATCCTGCACCTGTCAATAGTGGTGTCCCTCAAGGCAGCGTTCTAGGACCAACACTTCATACTTTACATAAATGACCTTTGTGATCACATTATAAGCAACTGCGTTCTCTTCGCCGACGATGTCAAACTATTTAACACCACAGACAATGCTACTACCCTTCAGAAAGACCTTGACTATGTATCAGAATGGCCAAACAAGTGGCAACTTCAAATCTCAATCAACAAATGCTCTGTCCTACACATTGGCAAAAAGAATCAGAACACTAAATACAAGCTTGGAGGACACGACCTTGTAGACGACCCTCATTCTGTCAAGGATCTTGGAGTACTCATATCTAATGATCTAAGTGCCAAAGCCCACTGTAACAACATTGCCAAAAAGGCACTAAGAGTAGTCAACTTAATCCTGCGTAGCTTCTTCTCTGGCAACATTACACTGCTAACTAGAGCATACAAAACGTTTGCTAGACCAATTCTCGAATACAGCTCACCTGTCTGGAACCCGCACTGCATATCGGATAGTAAGACAATTGAGAGAGTCCAAAAATATTTCACGAGAAGAGACCACACCAATCCACGAGCACACAATAGATACAAACTTCATGTAAACCGCTCCAAACTCGACTGCAGAAAACATGACGTCAGCAACAGAGTGATTAATGCCTAGAATTCACTACCTGACTCTGTGGTTTCTTCCCCAAACCCAAAAAACTTTAACCTTAGACTGTCTACTGTCGACCTCACCCCATTCCTAAGAGGTCTGTAAGGGGCGTGCATAAGTGCACCAGCGTGCCTACCGTCCCTGTCCTACTGTCCTATTGTCTTCATCTATCTGTATTCACTTTGATTATGTTTATGATTATACCTATACCTGCTATCTTGTACATGTTTGACAAATAAATAAATAAATAAATAAAAATAAAATAAATAAATAAATAAATGTGATTAAAAAAACGGTGTAGAGGTCTTCATTGACAATGATGGATGAATAACAATTTCCATATAGGTTGACATTAAAATTCACATCCAGCACAACCAATGATAACAATGGCTTGGGATTCTGGGAGTTTCACTCCCAACACATCTGGAAACACTTTCAGACACAGATGATCTACAGTAGTTTTATATATATTCCATCTTGCATACATGATAGATAGATAGATAGATGATAGATAGATAGATAGATAGATAGATAGATAGATAGATAGATAGATAGATAGATAGATAGATAGATAGATAGATAGATAGATAGATAGATAGATAGATAGAGAGGCAGGCAGACAGACAGACAGGCAGGCAGGCAGGCAGGCAGGCAGGCAGACAGACAGACAGACAGACAGACAGCTAATAGAGAGATACTATTATAAGAAGATAAAAAAGATTGTCAGAACACTGGGGAATACTGTCAGGAGAGCTTTCCAAGTCTTTGCTTAGTTATCAAGTAGAATAGAAATGTCTGCATTTATTCAACGTTTTACTAAACAGTTAATTTGACCCTTATAAAATATGCAATTGCTATTAATTACACAGAACAATTTACTGTATTATCAAAGTCCACAGTGTCCTCCTGTTCAACTTGTACCAATATACTGTATGTCAGAATTAGTTGAAAGTAGTTTAGTAAATTATAACTTCCTGAGGCACATGATTGATGTTCTAATGCTGTGCCCTACTAGCAAATAAATGAATAAGATAGATTCAAAGGCGACTGCAGCAAGATATCACAATTATTTTTAGCACTCACCAAATTGCCTTGAAAATTTACTCCTTTGGGAAGAAAAGGTAAAGAAGAATATTGAATATGACTCCCTCAAGCAAACTGACCATGCCTTCTAGTTGTTTATGTTAACATGCTAGGTTTTAAATTGCATATAAGGAAGAAGGATGAACATTTCCACATTAGCTTCTGCCTGCAATTTAAACCAGAACAATTATAAACAAAAACCATGTCCTCTATTGCTAGTAAGAAGAAGGGAATCAGCTTATATTAGTAAATAGTAGGTGGAGGCTTGGTAGTTCAGAATGGCTTATTTAAAGCAAAACGTGATGCTATTTGTTCATATAGTTAATATCCATGTGGCAAACATCCATGGAAGAGCCTTTATTTGTTGCCCGCTTGTGACTGCCCAAGAACACGTATGGTCTTGGATGCTATTAGAAACAGAATGTTGGATAACACCGAGATTGTTTGAATTCCAGAGGTTGATTCTCATATTGCAAGGGCTTTTAATTTAGCACTGATTCTGATATACAGCAATAAGTGCAGATAATGGCATTTCAAGAACAGATTGAAATTTCTCACGCAAAATAATTATGGCAACCCAAAGCATTCACAATGTCTCAAAACTGTGTGTCAGGAAAGCAATGAAGTATTAACCTAACTCTGGCTTCAGAGAATCACACCGTGAAGTTCTGAAAGAGAATTTATATATATGACACTGGCCAGACTGTCTCTTGTTCAGGAAATCATAAAGCCTCTGTTCACTGTAGAGATTCAAATTAAAGCATCCTCAACAGAATAGCTGTCTAGTTTTACATGGAGGCATCCAGTTTTGTTGCACTTGACTAAGTAACCAGTATCATTATCAGCTGCTCGTTTTATTAGGAACCATTTTCTTACAACCTGTCTTTCTATAACTGGAGACTATTATCCATATCCTGCACTCTTGGAAAATACAGGGCACCTTCTTATGTGAATTCTCCTTTGATGCTCTTGAAGTGTCTCATTCTATTCTTCATTTCAAGATTAATAATTCCCAGTTACTTCAGTCTTCTGCTCCAGTTTCTGTTTTTAAAACAGACTTCCATTATCTTGGTCTGTATTGTTCTTTGCAGATGAATATCCCTAAATCAAGACAAAGTCCAACTAATATAGAACAAAATGGAGATAGTACTATTTATGTATTTGTAGCCTGCCTTCGTTGCTTTTACAAATAACTCAAGGCAGTGAACACATCCAATACACCTTCCTCCTACTGTTTTCCACACAACAACCACCCTGTGAGGTGAGTTGGGCTGAGAAAGAGCGAGTCACCCAAAGTCACCCAGCTGGCTTTCATGGCTAAGGCAGAACTAGAATTCACAATTTCTTGGTCTCTAGTTTGGTGGACCAAAGTGGCTACTTACTTTGTAGACTTGGACAGTTTTAAGTGCACAATTAATGACAACGGCAGAAGAAATGCTGTCCAACTGACATGGTAGTAGGTAGTAAGGACAATAACAGAGATTGCAGGTTTCTTATTTGTACAGGTAGTCGTCGACTTACAACAGTTTGTTTAGTGACTGTTCAAACTTACAATGACCCTGAAAAATGTGACTTATGACCGTTTTTCAAAGTTACAACCTTTGAAGCATCCCCATGATCATGTGATCAAAATTTAGATGCTTAGCAACTGGTTCATATTTATAACCATTGCTGTGTCCCAAGGTCATATGATCACTTTTTGCGACCTTCTGACAAGCAAAGTCAATGGAAAAGTCAGATTCACTTAACAACTAGGTTACTAATTTATCAACTGCAGGGATTCACTTAACAACTGTGGCAAGGAAGGTCGTAAAATGGGTCGAAATTCACTTAACAAATGTTTCACTTAACAACAGAAATGTTGGGCTCAACTGTGATTGTAAGTTGAGGACTACCTGTATTTTATACTTTCTCAGATCATTTGGGGATACAAGCATTTTGGTGCTGCATTACTTGCACAATTGACTACGTATGTATGTATACTCACACCTGAAGGCTGCCTGCAAATTTTGTCTGGTTCCATTTAGTCATAAAAGAGAGTGCCTCTCATTTAGATAGATGTTTTCAGCAACTTCCATATTAACAGTCTGCCCAAATGTTGTACATCGGCTTTAAGCCTCTGTTTTATGATTATAGCTACAGCTATTTATTTTCATTAATTGTTTTTAACTGTTGTTTTGCATTACGATTATGTTTTATATTTTAAACTCTAAAGCGTTTAAAGTATTCTTTTATGTCATCCCAACAGCTACCACTTTTGTTACCAAGGTAACGTAAGACATTTTGATAGCTGGAGCAGAAAATTAAAGTGGTAAACCCACTGTCAAGCTAGACATAGAATAAAATTAATCAGTGCTGTCCAACCAACTTGACCAGTGTACTTAAATCAAAATAGAAAGCAGCACTCCTGGAAAATGAATACCGCAAGTCTCCAGCGCTTTTGTTGTTTGAGGTGATCCTGCTTGTAGTCTGCATTATTAAGTATGGTGAATGATGGATGGGAGAAAGGCCCTACTCTTAACAGTCTACAGTGTCCATGTGAACGATTGATAGATAATTATGTAGATAATTAATTATTAGGATAGTGCAGCAGGTTGGATTCAAAAAGTGTTTGGTAAAGCACAGTATCATGGTCCACCTTGCCTATTGTAGGAAGATTTGCTCTAAAGCAGGGGTGTCAAATTCGCGTCGTCACATTGTCGTCATGTGTCGTATCACGATTCCCCCCCTTTGCTAAAATAGGGGTGGGCGTGGCCAGCATGTGATGCATTTGGCCCGCGGGCCACGAGTTTGACACCCCTGCTCTAAAGCATTCATCATTTTAGGAAAGAAAGAGGGTGGGGAGAGAATCTATTGTACTGTTTTGGCATCTTTTATTACCTCCCTCCTTGTTTCCTCATATATTTGTAACTTCTAATATATTGCATCATGTTCTTATCTCCTGTATGTTTGACATGTCCTCTCAAGGGGGGGGGGGAATCATTGCAATGGCTCGAATAAAACAATGGCTTTCAAATAGGTTATTTTTATTCATGGAGAAAAAGAGAATTGCCTTTTGATTTTTCAACTGCTGGGCTAAGCGCAGTCTTTAGATTTTCCATTAGAAGGTTTGAATGTTTTAAGTTAAAGGCTGGTTTTGAATGGCTGGTTCCTAAAAAAAAATTCTTTCCTACCTTTTATCTTTAGTAAACAAAGTGATTGCTGTCAGTGGGAAGAAATACTGAACAGCTGGAATGAGACTTTCATTATCCCCTATTATGAGATGAAATCTCGCATTTTAAAAATGGCAGTTCCCACTGATGACTTGTAATACAGAGTAAAGCAATAGATAGATAGATAGATGATAGATAGATAGATAGATAGATAGATAGATAGATAGATAGATAGATAGATAGATATAGAGATAGATAGATGATAGACATATTGATAGATGGTAGATAGAGATAGGATAGAGATAGAGATGACAGATAAATAAATGATAGATGATAGATAGATATTTGTAGATGATAGACAGAGATAGAGATAGAGAGATAAAGAGAGGGGAGATGGATGAATGGATGGATGGATGGATGCAAGGCCATTTTCTTACTGAAGGAACTATTCTGTTTCTTTCAAACAGCCATATTCCAGATCAGGGGTGGGTTCCAACTTACCTCGCTGCCGGTTCGCTCCCTCCAGCGCCGCGTGGGCGCACCTCATGGGTGCGCCTCATGGGCGCACGTGCATGCTCAGTAACAAAAAATCCCCTCCCCCAAAAAACAAAGCCAAAAAAAAGATGGCGACCGCATGCACAGTGCCGGAAGTCGGCTTCTGGGCATTCTCAGAAGGGAAAAAATAATTAAAAAAAAATAAATTAAAAAAAGATGGCGGCTCCCACGGACCGGCACTGACCGATCCGGTTCGGTGATGTCATCGTGACATCACCAGTGGGTCACTACCAGTTCGGGCGAACCAGTCCAAACCGGGAGGAACCCACCCCTGTTCCAGATACAGAATTTGGGTCTTCATAAACAGAAGAGTTCCTTCTCTTCACAAAAGTCAATTAATCCAGCAGATGTACTGTATTCTCTTCTAAAGTATGTTGCTGGAATATGTGGAGAAAATGACTTTTAAAAGTAGGATAAAGCATTATGTTCCCTTCCTTGAGCTCCAGTACCATAGGGTAGGTATGGCAGTATTATTTACTAACTTTAGTCCATTCAACCTCCTAGATAACATATGAAGAGTCAGTCTACCAAGGGACTTAGCCCTTCCATATCACTATTAATGGATTCAGACCCAGCCTCCAGTGTCTGACTTTTGAAGTTTTGAACTTAAAAAAGACCCATAGATAGATCTGAATAACACCACATCTCTAATTAACAACTGATGCAATATAGCTATAATGAATGCATATCATTGGCAATGCCTTTGCTCTGACCATGCTGGGATCATGATCAAATACAATCACTACAGAGGTGGGTTCCTCCTGGTTCAGACCGGTTCACCCGAACCGGTAGCTACCTGCTGATGATGTCACTATGATGTCACGGATCCGGTTCGGTCGGTGCCGGTCCGTGGGCACCATCTTTTTTTGATTATTTATTTATTTATTTATTGAAAAAAAATTATTTTTTTTTCTTCTGCGCATGTGCAGAAGCCGAGTTTCTGGCACTGCGCATGCATCGCCATCTTGTTTTTGGCTTCTTAAATTTTTTTTAATTTTTTTTTTTAAAAAAATTTGCACTGCGCATGCGCGCGTGCGTGCTTCGTGCGTGCACGCCAAGGTGCGCGTGCGCCCACGAGGCATGGCCACACAGCGCGGGAGGAAGCGAACCGGCAGCGAGGTAAGTTAGAACCCACCCCTGAATCACTAGTATATAACTCCAATAGAAGAGAATAGATGTGTAGCTCCTTGTAGGAAACGATTAGGCTAAGCCCGAGGGAAGGGTCAAACACATCATCTACCTCTGAAAGAGACCTAAATTCAGCCCCCCTTGATGTCCTGTGACTCTTATCTGGCACCAATTTGCCTTGACCTTTGGTAGATCAGATTCTTGTACATAGGCTGCATTGAATAAACTTGCAGTGCTTTTGGACTCTATCCTGGCTCCTGGTTTCCCACACCTGATACTCCCCAGTCACAGACTTGGTTGGAACAGATCGCATTGGGAACACCAGTGTCACAATCCTTTATGTCCAATCACTGGACATAAAGTAGAAAAGTCTTTATAATCTCTGAAACTCTGGTCCAGTGACCCTACCACCACATATTTATTTATTTATCATTTGGTCAATTTATTAGTCCCTGGAATATGGTCTGTCTCCAGTTTGCCAACCAACATTGGCCCTGAAGCCATAAACGTCATGCCAAACCCCAGTCCTGCTATGTCTTTCCTGTGAAGTAACCAAGCAACCGGCCAGCAACTGGATTGGACAGCGTGATCAGTGACTTGGGGGGAAAGGGGAAACTTTTACTTTTTAATTAGGTGAAAGCCACGGGAACTTCAGAGTCGGCTTTCATCAGTTGTGCCGATACGATGTTTCCAATAAACTGTTCTTTGAGGAACTTGCCTGCCTCAGAGTTCTCCTTTCTATGGGTACATTACTTGGAACGCTGACACTCCTTTTCTTATGAGTCAGCTGAGGCCTCCTTCCTGGTACATGCTATAGTTTAATCCCAAGGCCCCACCTTCAATAGCTTTTATAGCTCTTGCCAATGAGAAAGTCTGGTAAGTCTAAGTGGGAGGATTTGTCAGTCCACGGCTATCAGACTAAGAAGATATTTTAATTAACAATTTTGGAGGTATAATATCAGGGTTTTGTTTGTTTATTTGTTTATTCGCTTAAACGATATTTCAGTCACAAAGGGGTTTCTGGTTTTAGCCTAGCTGTTGTGTTATTATCTTATTTTTTTTTAGATTTTAGTAGTGAAAATAATTGGTATCCTGCCTCTTAGCTCAGTCAAAACTTAGAATGTATGAAGTCTTTGAATAATTTGTGTCATTCATGAAAGTTTACTGAACCTCATTAGGAAGGGCCTCTTCTACTTTATGATCTGTAACAAAATGTCACCCAAGAAGCTCTATTATTAAAGGCCTTGCTCAGATTCACCTGCAGAAGTACAGCCTCATAAGTTTACCAGACTAAATTTGGCAAAACATCATTTATCCAAGTGAATTATTC
>QLTV01001698.1:15321531-15333468 GCA_003457575.1 Thermophis baileyi
CCTCCCTCCCTCTCTCTCCTATCATCTATCTATATTGAGAAATATAGCTGAGAAGTTATAAATGAACTTAAATGCAAAGGGAAAAAAAAGAGGGAGAGATGAAATGGGAATCCATTCTCGAGCTCCAAAAGACCTTCTTGTATAGATGTTAACCTGGGTCTCTTAGCAAGACTTGGCCATAAATCATGGTTCCTCATATACTTAACCCCTTATGAAGAACTTGACTAGTTTTGGAAGATCAGTGGTGGGTTGCTACCGGTTCGCCCCGGTTTGGACGAACCGGTAGCAGCGGCGGCGGGAGGCTCCACCCACCCACCCGGACATCATCACAGACGATCTGCGCATGCGCAGAAGTTTCTGTGCATGTGCAGAAGCGCCACACGCGTGCGTTCACAGTTCCGAACTGGTAGCGAAGGTAAGTGAAACCCACGCCTGTGGAAGATGACTATCAGATTTGACTTGGCTAGATTAGGAGTTCTATTGCAAATAATAAAGAAGCTTCTAGGTCAACATTTAATTGCTAATAACAGAGGAAGACATTCAGACTCTTCCTATATATGGTATGGGTTCAGGTATCTGAGGAACCACCTTTCCTCAATGGGATTGGCCTTTCCACTTTTCTGACAGAAGGGGCTGACTGTCAATGCCACCAGCCAAGAAATTTTGGCTGGCAGGGTCCAGGAGAAGAACCTTTTCTATTATGGCCCCCCACTCTCTGGAACATCTTACCCCTAGAGGTGAGATCTGCTCCCCTCCCTCTTCTGGCCTTAAAACTCCCCCCCAGAAAACATGAAAGAAGCTGCATGCCAGTCTCTGTCCAGGACTGGGCAGGACACTTAGTTTATCATAGAACATAGAGCATAGAATCATAGGTCAGGAAGGGACCTCGTAGGTCTTCTAGTCCAACCCCCTGCTCAAGGCAAGTGCATTATATCATCCCAATCAAATGGTTGTCCACTCTATTCTTGAAAATCTCCAATGATGAAACACCCACAACTCTAGAAGGCAAGCTGTTCTATTGATCAATTGTTCTCATTGTCAGAAAATTTCTCTTTACTTCTAGATGGAATCTCTCTTTAACGAGCTTCCTCCCATTACTTCTTGTCCCATCCTCTGCTGCCCTAGAGAGTAAGTCAAACCCCTCTTCTTTCTGACAGCCCCTCAAGTATTAGAACAGCATTTCCCAACCTTTCCAGGTTGGCAGACCGGCATGGGGGGAAGGGAAGAAGAGGGAGAAGACGGGATGGGTTTGTGTGAGGGGCAGATGCATGTGTGCATGTGCCCAGCTTCATTTGTGTGAGTGGCAGGCATATGCCAAGTGGGGATGTGAGTGCCAGTGCCCACAGTTCGAACAAGTGGGGCTGCAAGCACCGGCCCACCACTGTGAATAAGTTACAGCCCGTAGGTTGGGGATCCCTGTACTAGAAGACAGTTATCATGTTCCCCCTAATCCTTCTTTTCTCTCATCATGTGGGATTAAGATAATTTTTAGACTATAAAGCTGTGGATGAATAATAGATGAGATTATTGTTAGAAAGAAGAAGAAGAAACAGCTTTGAAAGAAACTACACCTGTTGGAGAATATCCAGTTAAAAATGTTATTTAAAAAAACAGGAATGAAAAAATGAAAATATTCAGGTCATTATAATAAGTAATGCAACTCATAACAGGGTGTTTCAGTTGTTAAAGTTTCCATGGTGACCTCATCCACATCTCCAAAAACCCATCGGGTTAATTTCAGAAATACTTCATTAAATAATGTCATATTATGTCATGTGCACAATAGAAAGATATCCAGTGGAATTAATATGTAAAAGCTGTGGCATGACAGCTGCCAGAAAAGATGGGTGTTTTCTCTATTGAAGCCACATAACATTGAGAATCCTTTACTGTAAACTCTGAAGGATTTACAATATACAAATAGGATTGCATGTCGTTCAGTCCTTTGTTCCTTCAAATCAAATCAAACCAGATCAGAGCAAATCTTTATTACATTCATAAACCAGCATAGTTTGTTCCTTCAACTTTCTGAAGTTACTAAAACCAATTTCAAGGTGCACGATTTTTGCCAACAGCGTTGTATTAAACCATACAATTATCTGTTAATGGAGATGACATAAATGACAATAAAACCAAATAATATATTACCAAAAACAGCACAATCCAAATTAAATAATAAACATAAAGTGCCAATCAGGAAGGGTAGATTACACTTCTCTCTCTCTCTGTCTCTCTGTCTCTCTGTCTCTCTGTCTCTTTCTCTCTCTCTCTCCCTCCCTCCCTCCCTCCCTTCCTTCCTCCCTCCCTCTCCCTCACTTCCTATCCCCACTTTCCAACCCCCCCACCCAGGGAATAACTGTAAGGAAATTCGGCCACGGTCTCTCTGTCTCTAGAAAGATACAAAAGTAAACCTTACATTGCAAAAGGAGTGACTGTCAGGCTGTTACATCACAGCGCCACAAGGTTGCTGCCTTAGATCGCTGCATGCACTTCAGAGAAGCATCCTCCTCTACTACCACATGTGGTGGACGTGCCCAAAGGCAAAAGCATACTGGACAAAAATACATACTTGGATAGAAAAAATGATAAAGGAACATATAGATCTAAAACCAGAAATATTTCTCTTGGGTACCATACAGTGGTGGGTTGCTACCGGTTCGCCCCGGTTTGGACGAACCGGTAGCAGCGGCGGCGGGAGGCTCCACCCACCCACCCGGACATCATCACAGACGATCTGCGCATGCGCAGAAGTTTCTGTGCATGTGCAGAAGCGCCACACGCGTGCGTTCACAGTTCCGAACTGGTAGCGAAGGTAAGTGAAACCCACGCCTGTGGAAGATGACTATCAGATTTGACTTGGCTAGATTAGGAGTTCTATTGCAAATAATAAAGAAGCTTCTAGGTCAACATTTAATTGCTAATAACAGAGGAAGACATTCAGACTCTTCCTATATATGGTATGGGTTCAGGTATCTGAGGAACCACCTTTCCTCAATGGGATTGGCCTTTCCACTTTTCTGACAGAAGGGGCTGACTGTCAATGCCACCAGCCAAGAAATTTTGGCTGGCAGGGTCCAGGAGAAGAACCTTTTCTATTATGGCCCCCCACTCTCTGGAACATCTTACCCCTAGAGGTGAGATCTGCTCCCCTCCCTCTTCTGGCCTTAAAACTTGGCTATGCTGTTGGCATGAGAACCTGAAGGAAATGTCAGGGTTCCAAGTAACACCCCCAACGAAAAAAGACTCCGAGGCTTGAAGTTCCTCAAAGTTCCATTTTATTAGAGATGTCATATTGGCACATCTGGGAAAATCCGAATCTGAAAGCTTCCAGGTTTTCCTCACCCAAAAGAAAGTCCAGGACCCTGCCCCAGCACCCACATGTCCATCACATGGTCCAATCAAGGCACCGTCCCAACTGGAGATGCCTCCCAGTCACACCCCTCCAGGTGCAGGGCAGAGTGACCTTGGCTCTCGGAGAAAGGAATGTTGTTATGACTATATATCTCCCCAGCTCCATACAATCCGCCCTCCCAGTTTCCCACAGCACTAAATGTGGCAGGCCTGAAGATCCAATGCCCAAGATGGCTTCCAGGCCTGACAGGAGAAGCTGGTGGTGGCTGGTGCAGTAACACAGGAGGGGCCACCACTGTTCCACTCCAACCCCCTTTTCTCAGTTTGTTCTTAATATTTTCTAATTTTAATCTGTTTTTATGTTTATAATTCTTTTTATATCTGAATGTTTTATTATGTTGTAAGTCACCCAGAGTTGCCTTGAACTGCAAGATGGGTGGCATATAAATGTAAACAAACAAACAAACAAACAAACAAACAACTAAACAAATATTTGCATTATTGGGTTTTTTTTTTCCCTTCTATCTTTCTAAGCCAGTGAGTGCTTATAGTCAGTCTTTGATGGCCTTGGGAGACATTATGTTTTCAGAAAGATGCTTTTTAAGCATGGAAATGGCTAGTTCTAGCCAGTTTCAGCTCTTACAATCAATCCAAAAGAATCCTTACAGGCACAGATTTTAATGTGGTCATATAAACTCCCTTTATTTGTCACCAACTTATATGTTACCATCTGCTCAACATACAATCATCAGTTGTAACAGGACATTTTGCCTATAGGCATCCCAGTAGCAAGAGAAAAGTCCTAAAATGCACAAGTTTCAAAAAGTTTCCAAGTGGTTTACAGCCATCTGATCTGATTTGCTGCTTTGAAACAACTCCCCACGCTTCCTTCGCAAGCTTCACCAACTCAACGCACTGCCCTTTAATAAATGTGTACTTCACAGTGCTCTAAAATATATTGTATTTGAATTTCTCAATGAACAAGAGAACATTAATGTATCAAAGTATGCACTTTTTCAAACTTTGCGGTGCAGGTTGTAACTAAAAATACGCTGCAGCTAACAATATGTATACAAAATGTTCCCATTAAACAAAAGTACAGACAAAAAGTGCATATAAATCAGGAAAATGCATATGTGCACTGAAATAATTTGTTCCGGAAAATATCTCTGTTATGTAAGCCACCTATAAATGCATTATGTACAGGAAATACACAATAGAGACTTAGTAAGACCACACTTAGACTATTCCATCCAGTTTTGGTGATATAATATGGTGATATTATAAAAAAGATGTTAAGTCTCTGGAAAGAGTACAGAAAAGAGCAATAAAGATAATTAGGGGCCTGGAGGCTAAAACATATGAAGAACAGTTGCAGGAATTGGGTATGTCTAGTCTAGTAGCAGTGTTCCAATATCTAAGTGGCTGCCACAAACAAGAGGGAATCAACCTATTTTCCAAAACACCTGAAGGCAGAACAAGAAGCAATGGATGGAAACTAATCAAGGAGAGAAGCAACCTAGAACTAACCCCCCCCCTTAACAATGAGAACAATTAACCAGTGGACTGACTTGTCTCCAGAAGTTGTGGGTGCTCCATCACTGAAAGCTTTTAAGAAGAGACTAGACAGCCACTTGTTTAAAACAGTATAGGGTTATCTGAGCAGGGGGTTGGACTAGAAGACCCCCCCAGATCCCTTTCAACTCCATTATTCTGAATTGTCTTACATACATGCAAAATTGATAGAAATTCATGTGACTAAAAAAACCCAAGGCTGAGAGAATAAGTAAATCCAAACTTGAGAGATCTGCCCATCCTACATCTGAGAAGAAATTTTTGATTAATGGCAAGTGTAGTAGAATGCTTAGAGCTAGTGCAGAATAAATTAGGAGCGGACATTCTTTCCAGTTCTCAACCAGGGAATTTCAGTGGGTGACCTTGGGTTAGTTAAAAAGCTCTCTCAACCAAACCTTCTTTATAGGACTGTTGTGATGCTAAAACATTGGAAGGAGTCCTATGGATTACATCTTGAACTCAATGAGAGATGGGCTAAAATACATCATTTTCATACCTACTTATAATATCCCAAATATTTGGATGATAGAATGGTTATAAGGGAGGTTAAACATAAAAGAAACAAGAATTGTAAGATGTGGAATAAATGTGTTGCAGACCTTGCGTCAGAGAAAATGAAAGGCAGAAAAGAATTTCTAATTTTGAATAGTGAAAGAACAAGAAATAGTAAGACAACATACATGCCTCTGTAGATTTAGCAGGACACATGTGCATTCTTAGAGATCAGACAAATAAGAGACTATAGAAGCAGGAGATGCAGGATAAGAAAGTAAAAGTAATTATTTCCATTAAGTAAAAGAAAGCATAGGTAGTCCTTGACTTACAACCGGTTGCTTAACAATGGTTCAAAGTTACAACAGCCTCACAAAAAGTGACTTATGACCTGTCCTTGAAATTCTGACTATCATGTGCCCTCTGCAGTCACATGATCATGCTTGGCAACAGCTCTGTCAGACCTGCCACAATTTAAACCTCTAAATAGAAATTATCCTTGGCTCCATTTGTTGAGAAAGGTATAGTTTTTTTAGAAGTCAAGTGTATTGCAGTATTGCAAAGCCAGAACTGATAATCATGCTCCCAAATCCCAAAGTTCTACTTTTTCCTCCCTTAACTGTCTCTCATTGCCCACCCCAGTGTAATCAATCAGGTTCAGGAAAAATATTTTCATAATGGTCAATCCAAGTGCAGTTTGGTGTGCAGCTTCCTTCTTCTTCCAGCTGGGTGACCTTGAGGCAGTGTCTCAAGAACGTACAGTGCTTACTTTCGTTTTCCCAGGCATTCCCCCTTTCATTTCCCCACCCCGTCGTCTGTCACCACATAGCAATGAAACACAAGCAAGCATAAGGTGGCAGCTGACATTTACATTTACAACAGCTGCAATGTCTTGTGGTCAAATGTTTGAGATTTGTTATCTTTCCAGTCAGCTTCTGACAAAGCCGATTGGTGAAACCAGATTCACTTAACAACTATGCAGTTAACTTAACAACTGCATTGATTGCTTAATGACTGTGGCAGAATTGGGTCCAGACACATGTTGACTTGTTTAACACTATGTTGCTTAGCGACTGAAATTCTGGTCACAATTGGGGTCGTAAATCAAGGATTACCTGTAATATTTCTGAAGTTATTAAAGTGACTTGAAAAACCAGTATATGCTGTGCTTTTCTCTAATACAAAGCATTTTCTGGCCTGCCTTAATTGAATGTGAATCATAGTGAATCCTATTTCTTTTACAGTAGATGGGATTCCCCCCCCCCCACTTCATGAGCTCTTTTAGACATCTTTGCTAAAAGACAGCAAATAGATCACTTTCCATTATTGTTTACACAGAAACATCTCAAAATTCCTGAAGTATTTAGGTCATCATCATTAAACAAGAATTGCAATGTGTTTCACTACAGTTGGTTGAAGAAACTACAATCAATTGTGTTTCCATAGCATTCAAAGGCAGAAATAAATGAATCACATTTTTAGAGTGAAGTACAAATCTAAATTGATTCAATCTGTGAGGGTCATCACTTGCTGTTGATAATTTAAATGAGAAAGGAAAAGATAAGCATCTTCTCCTTGTCATGCCTGCATTCTAACAGCACAATCTAACACACAACACACACTTGGAATTCAGCTCACTGAACACATTTTGAGCAATTTGATATGATTTTGACCATTCTTACAGTTTTGGTGTATATGATCTTTCCCCCCCAAAGTCCTACTATACAAACCAAAATCAAATCTATCTTGAACATATCTACAATATATGCAATATATACCTATTCCTGGTTAAAAAAAAAAACCACGAAGTATGGTCTTTCTTAAATTCCTCCCCAGGATACTTAATGTTGAATCATTTCCTCCCTTTAATTAGCAAAATAGTTGTTACATACAAATGGGGGGATTATATTGTCCGGACAAGTTGCACTCAATAAAGCAGTTCTTTGAGAAAACCAAAAGTCTCAGAGTTGCTGGATTGGTTGGGTTCGTTACTCGGAACCTTGACAATTGCTTATGGTTTCTGGACACATATGGACCACCTATTAATACTTGGACTGGGCTCACTTAGTAATCTAGGCTAAAATGTTAAGACACTGTGTAGGTGTACACTTTCTGCTCAACCAGGATCAGGGAAGTTGTAGTTCTCCGACACTGCAATTATGGGTTTCATTTTATCATCAGATGGCCTCCTGCAGCCCTCCTAGAAGGTTGGGAGGCAGAATTATAATCTCCAATCCTTCAAATGTTACCATTCCTTGCAAGAAATCATTGTTTTTTTCAAGTAACAATAGCTGGATTTACCACTTCAAATGAAATCCACACTAAATAAAGCACATTGCATCTTACTATGATTTCGAAAGCAGAGGGCTCTCTTAAGTTGTTGATTTGGTCAGAGGAAAAGTTGGCCTGCTATATAAATTATTCTATTCAAACTACTCTATAATTCATTTGGGGGATTTTGAATGCAAATTCCTAGTTGCTCCTGTATCAATCTGGTATGAATAATTTAATGTGATTCATGGGTTTCACAATATATACTTCTTTGTATCCAGTTATTCCAGTAATACTGCTTTTATTTTTAAGCAATTTTCCTTACAGAAACTTGATTTAAATAACACTAAGCCCCTAACATATGTTTAATTTACATTTTCCCCCCGAACAGATATAGATTTGGAGAAATGTCCCTAACAAGGAATAATTGATAGTAGTGGAATCCATTAACTCCTGCTATTAATGCTGGATTTAAGTCGACTTAGGTGAATCGCAATATTTTACAGTAAAATAACTGGGGAGAGATTTGTTTTGCACCCTATTTCCAATTTGAGTTGTACTTCCTTATTTCTGATACTTTTTAACACAATGTAGTGACATCACATTCCTATAGTTTTTTATTCACTTCATCCCTCAAGTCATTTTCATCAGATAACTGGAGACAGAGAGACAGAGAGAGGGAGAGAGACATATGTAAAGGAAACCAGTACTGAATTCCAACTGTGGGTTGCTCCCGGTTCGGCCCGGTTCTTAGAACCGGTAGCGGCGCCGGCGAGAGGCTCCACCCACCCGCCCAGGATGCTTCTGCACATGTGCAGAAGCGGCGCACGCACGCACATGAGTGCACGCACAAACCGGTAGTAAGGGTTTTAGAACCCACTACTGCTGAATTCCCTTCCTTCCCCTTCTCCCTTTCTTTAAGTGTCATGTCTGACCCTTGACCAGGGGTCTTTGCACAACTTGTGCAAACAGTTATGCCTGTTCTTATACGGTGGATCCCTGCTCATGGTCACTTATGCCCTCACAACCTCTGGAGTAGATTAGTAGTTAAAGTGCTGGTCTAGAAACTAGAGATTATGAGTTCTAATGCAACCTCATGCATGAAAGCCAGCTGGGTGACTTTAGGCCAGTCATTGTCTCTCACTCCAACTCATCTCACAGGGTTATTGTTGTGGGGGAAATTAGAGAAGGAAAGAGTATTAATCATGTTTGTGGTCTTGAGTTATTTGTAAAAATGATAAAGGTGGGGTATAATTAAATAAAATAAACATACTTTGCATGGGGTTGCCTTTGAAGAACATATGGACGTTTCAACTGGTGCAGAATGTGGTGGCACAGGACTGTAATTAATAATGTTGGTTATCTGGTGCAAGTAATATCAGTATTTCAGGAGCTGCATTGGTTTCCATTATACTTCCATGTGCAATCAAGTTGCTGGTAGCTATCTTTAAAGCCCTTCATGACTTCTAACTGGGTTCTTTGCAAGACTGTCTCACACTAATTGTTTCTACTGGTCCTACCAAGTTTGGCAGCACACAGCAGGAGAGCCTTTTCTGCCACAGCATCTGTCCTGTGAAACATCTTTCCACCTGAAATTCAACTGGTCCCAATCCTTGTTGGCCTTTTATAAGCCCCTGAAAACTTTGTTTTTTTCCTAGACCTAGGTTGGACAATTTGGAACAGACCCATCTCTTGGCTTTGCTGATTAATCTTTTTTATGGTGCTCAGCTTTTATTTTTTTGTATTGTACAGGTACTCCTCAACTTACGACCACAATTGAGCCCAAGATTTATGTGGCTAAGTGAGACATTTGTTAAGTGAATTTTGCCCCCTTTTATGACCTTTCCTGCCACAGCTGTAAAGTGAATCATTGCAACAGTAAAGTTAGTATCACAGTTGCTAAGTGAATCTGGCTTCCCCATGGACTTTGCTTGTCAGAACTTCGCAAAAGTGGATCACATGACCCTGGGACACTGCAACCATCATAAATAGGAGTCAGTTGCCAAGTGTCTGAATTTTGATCACATGACTGTGGGATGCTGCCGTGTTGTGTGAAAAATGGCCATAAATCCCTTTTTTCAGTGCCGTTGTAACTTCAAATGGTCACTAAATGAACTCTTGTAAGTTGAGGACTACCTGTATATTTCTTATATTGTGCATTTTATGTATTTTATTTTATTTTAAGCCACCTAGAGTTGCATATGTGAGATGGACAACTCTACAAATCAAATAAATAAAGGCATAATAAAAAAAACACCCTCAAATCGTAGGTGACTAACTCCAGTCAGTTCCATCTTATGTGTTACTCTTACATTGTTATAATCCATCTCACTGAGATTGCTGGGAGGGATAGGAGGCGGGGAAAGGAGGAAATAGGGGAAAAAGACAAAAATGCAGCCTCAGGATTGATGCCCCATCCCTCAGAACATTTATACAGAAGCGGAGCTTCGTTCATGCTGCTGTAACTGCCATTCTGACATCCCTCACAGATGCTGCTAGAAGAATTGCATAGATCTGGTCACTTCTGTTCTGCTGAATTACAGTTTTTGGTCTTTTTACACATAATCATGATGTACAACACAACACTTCGGCCAAAATCTTCGGCACATTTAGGGGAAAGTAAGTCTTACATTCCACAGAATTATTATTATTTTTTACTGAGCAAATATGCATAGGATTGCCCCATTAATAAATTTCCTTCTTACCAAAAATAATAGAAACAGAGATTAGCTTTCCTGAGCATACCACTTATGTCTCCTGGGAGGCAGCGTCCTTTCTATAATGCTGAGCATGTCAGCTCTGAAAAAGACCTTTCGTTAGTACGTTATAAAAGTGTTCCCTTGTGCAAGATTGCTCGTGGTTCCAAATACCACTAAAATCTATTTAAATGACATGTCTCATTACTGGATGCAAAACCTTGGCCATAAAATTTTTATCTCCAGCCAAGAGAACGCTTGGCCTACCGGGACTTTGCATTTCAACATACAGCCATGTCTGATTGACATATTCATTCTCCTCCCCTCACCCCGAATTCTGCAGATCTTTATATATATTTTTTGCTTGAAGTTTCTGCAAAAGGAGTTAAAATTATCATATAAGTATAGATGAATGCTTTTTGGAACATCGTCAGAATAGTGTTGTTTTGCTATGCCTGGGTTTTTTCCCCTCCCTGGATTTAGAGTAACAGAAAAAGGGTTCCCTTGCAAGGGATAATTGTAGACAACTCACAGTTTCTACTTAGGAAACTAAACATACAAAGTTGATTCAATTTGTTCACATAATATAGTGACAAGCTATGACACAGTTTGTTTCAGTTTGGCTTAGCACATTATGCGAACCCAGCCAATGCAGTTTACAAATGTAGACCTGCTAAATTTGGCCTAATGCTTTTCAGTGTGCTTAATTGAATCACGACTTAGCCATGATCCAGCTTTTTCATCCCCGCCCATCCCATAGCACATGGAGAACTTCAATCAAAATAAAAACTTTACTACAAATAAGTGTGATGACAGGTACTTTTTTCAACAGACCATAGTAACCTAATTTACTCATAACGCTATTAACTAGACTCTTTCTGCCATTCCTTAATCTATCGTAATCCAAATTGAATAAACTTAAATCGAAATCAGATCTAAGTCACAAAGGGATCTGAATCACAAGCAGTACCTTTGTTTAAGGTTTCTTTCTCTTTAATTAGGCAAGACAATAGTCTTTTGGCTTCCTTTGTGCTCTATTCAGAAGACGGTGGGAAAGGGAGTTAGTCCCATCATTTTACACCCTTACATTGACCTAAATGCTTTTGCAGCCTTACATTAAAGTGAATTAGAAACAGTGATACAATTTACATGGTCCTGGTGACACTCTCTGGTGTTACTACATATTTCTGATAATTTTCCAGCAGAGATGCTGATCTTGCTGTTTTGGCGGGGGGGGGGGCGGACCCAGAATGGCAGCAAATATGGCTGACCAAGGTCTGGAAAGCCAATAAACACTTTTCTTAGACCACCTATTGCTAGTCACCTCAAATGTGATGGGTGACATAACATACATTGCAGCTGCCTGTCATAATTCCGAAGTTCGTTTCGAAGTTGACACTGTCATTGACTATTTATTGAATAAATTATATAACAATATATCAATGATTAAAACATTTATATAACATCTTGAGTAGAAAAAGAGCACTCTAGCAGTTCCACTGCTAAGGATTACATAATTCTGTCTAATTTATGGGTTGGAAACAGGAAGAAT
>QLTV01001698.1:15333506-15344824 GCA_003457575.1 Thermophis baileyi
TTCATTCATTCATTCATTCATTCATTCATTCATATATTTGGATATATGGTGGTGATACCGCAGTGGTTAGAATGCAGTATTGCAGGCTAACTCTGCCAACTGCCAGCAGTTTGATCCTGACTGGCTCAAGGTTGACTCAGCCTTCCATCCTTCCAAGGTCGGTAAAATGAGGACCCAGATTGTTGGGGACAATATGCTGACTCTGTTAACTGCTTAGAGAGGGCTGTAAAGCACTGTGAAGCGGTATCTAAGTGCTATTGCTATATTGCTGTATTCCACTTGACTCAAGGCAAGCTATACTACAGCAGTAGAGGAACACAAATATGGGTATGATTAGATGCAAGTAGGCGAACTGTGAACGTGTATGTGCATAAGAGACAAAAAGACAGAAAGATCTTCTTTGGTCCTGTTGAAATCTCTTGGTCTTAATAACAGACATGGTGATGAACTTTGGCAGGACAGAGGAGGTCTGCTTTGTTGGTTTTTGAAGAAAACATGAAAAATTGAATTCCTGCAGGCAAAGGCCCAACCTCTGAAGATAAAAGGTCCTTGTGTTAGTTAATTGAGGTGAAGAGGAAAATTGCTTGACTGTCACAACACCTGCAGCAGGGGAACTAAATTTTCTAAAAAGAAAAAGTATTTATAGAAAAACTCTGTAAGGAAAGATCGAGTAATACAGTCTCAGTGGAATTTTCCCAATTACAGCGAGGCAAATGGAAGAAAGGTTTTTTTTAAAAAATACTAGTACTGATCAATGCCTAAAAACAGAGTAAAAAACAACAACCCTATGAGTCAATTTGCTGAAATGGCTGTATACAGATTTAGTAATAAACAGTGTTTTTCTAGAAGGTAGCTAATTATTGAAATTCTTAATCCTGTTGGATTGCCATTTGATTAAAGTACATGCACTTTAATTACATTATTAAGATAAGAGCACTAAAAATATAATATTAAAATTATTAAATCAATCTGACATTTTATGCCTGTTTACGTGGAAGTAATCCCAATCAGATTTAATGGAAGATTCTTTAGAGTAGCTATGTATGAACTATATTGAAAACAATATAATTTGTACTCTAAATTTTAATCAGAAGCATTATTTTGAACAGCAGAGGGCTCTCTTATTCTTCTAGTTAATGAGGTCTGTGCTGTTATATGACTATAATGAACTTGAGTTTTTTCGTTCCAAGAGTAAGAAGTAATTAAGTAGACATATATTGACAACTGCAAAGAGAAACTGAAATGGTAGGTTCAAACAAACCACTATGTGTTAAACAAATTTCTCATTTATTTTCTACAATCACACCCAAATGAAGTACTATCATTTTCTAAAATTATACAGGATATTATAGTATTCTTACATTCATCTCTCAGTTTTAATGCAAAGTAAAGGACAATATGCTTTTTCCCACTGAAATGAATGTGATTTCAAAATTATTCTCTATCCACTCTCTGCCAAAATAAATAAATTTAAACCAGCCAGGGATCAGTTTAGACATGTGTCCCTTCTCTTTATGCATATCATAAGAGCAATTTCTCAAATTTTATATTTAATAAAATGATTGTTTTAAAATAATACAATGTTATATAAACTGCATAGATAGATAATAGGTAGGTAGGTAGGTAGGTAGATGAGAGATAGATGAGAGAGAGAGAGAGAGAGAGAGAGAGAGAGAGAGAGAGAGAGAGGTATATAAACTGCATAGATAGATAATAGGTAGGTAGGTAGGTAGGTAGATGAGAGATAGATGAGAGAGAGAGAGAGAGAGAGAGAGAGAGATGATAGATAGATAGATAGATAGATAGATAGATAGATAGATAGATAGATAGATAAATTACATATATGTAAAGTGTATAGCTATAGTTTCCTAATTGTCTCCAGGTGAGATGGGAGGCATATAACATGAATGAATGAATGAATGAATGAATGAATGAATGAATGAATGAATGAATGAACAGAAATTAATGAATAAAAAAATTGTTGGAATCATCAGAAACTCTCAGATGCATCTAAGAGAAACTGATTAGAAAAAAAATATGAACTTGCTACAATGAGCCAATAAATAACTCTATCTCTGCTTGAAGAAGAAAATAACTCATTCATTCACAAAAGAGGAGTGGCAAAAGGAATGTGAGACATTGCTGAAATATTAGATTAATGTCTTAAATCTCGAGAAAGCAATTCATTGTAATATTTAGATTTCATGCAAGCAATTGACAAAACGATATGCTTATCCCCAAAATGTTACTCAGTAGGATGAGATGAGAAAATAATAATTACCTGAAGGATTAGAAAACCTAAGCAAGTTAAGTCTGGAAGCATTTTAATCTGTGTGTTAGGACTCTGTCCAAACGGTTGGGTTGGTTAATATAAACAAGCCACAAATCATTGTTTAATGTATATATGTAATATGACTTTAAATGCATTGTTGCATTCTGACTGGCAGTAACAGCCATAAGAGGGAGCTAGAGAACATGGTTAGTTCTCTCTCTTTTGCTGATTCATTGCTGAGTGACTTCGTGTCTGAAAGTAAGCTCTGTGTATAACTAGCTGGTAAGAAGACTGATGTACTTCTGAATACTGACTGATAGAATGTGTATGATTCGGACTGTTATTTGGACTGTGCTATCTCTTTAAGTAAACTACTTTTATACACTTTAATGTATCTGTGTATTGACTGAACCATTACTTATATCTACTGCAACATTACGGTGAACTGTGCAAACCTTCAGGGCCCAGAGGTTAGTCTGCACAATTCCTTAACACTGTGTATAGAATAATATAGCTATGTTGTTGTTGTTACATCTGGCTCGACACAACTTTTTTTTAAATAAATCAGACTGCCACCATCTTCCCACTAAGTACTTGGGAAACCTTTATATCAGTATAAAACTGTACATTCCAATATTCCTAAATATTGGTTCATCAGAAGATTCTTTAAAAATGGCGTGAAATATAGGTAGCTTAAACCAGTCCCAGCATTTATGTTTTGAAGAAGAGTTGACATCTCACAACCCAGAGGCCACATGTAAACTGAAAAAGAAAATCCTAGGACAGCAGAAATGAGGCAGCTAAGACTCCATTTGATAAATGACCTTGTCTGTTATATTGCTTGCTTCTTTTCTTCACTAGCTTTGTCAACTGCTGAGAAGGCAAGAGAGGAAGTAAGAAGCAGGAACATGGGTGAAATTGCTAGAAAGAAGGAGGGGCAAAATTCAACTTTCCTGACAACGAGAACAATTAACCAGTGAAACTGCTTGTCTTCAGAAGTTGTGGATGTTCCATCACTGGAGGTTTTAAAGAAGAGATTGGAGACAGCCACTTGTAGGGAATGGGAATGGGCTTGAGCAGGGGATTGGAATAGAAGACCTCCAAGGCCCCTTCCACCTTTATTGTTCTGCTCTGCTGTGTTCTGTTCTGTTCTGTTCAACTGGCAGGATGGCTAGTTTTGTTGGAATACTTTTTTCATGAAAAATCATCCCAGCCCTTGAGATCCGTTGAACAGAACAGACCTTACTAGTGTTGCTATGGAGTATTTACCTAAGCTAAGATCTTCTTGGTAATGGCAATTTTACTATAGAATTCCCTCCCGCTGCATGTTAATTAGGACCCAGTGTAGGTAGAGAAAATTAAAAAAGCAATGAATACACCCAGTAGTATAATGAGATTATTTAAAACATATTCATATTAGGGTTCAAAATGTTTGATTCTGAACTATTCTGAATGCAAAATATCCTGAAATATTTTGAACTTGCCATTTTGGCTGTGAGATGAGCTGTGTTGAGCTTAGGACAGCAGTTTAAAATACCAACTGCCACTTCAAAGCTTGGGACACTCTGAAATGTTCAAAGTAGAACATTTCCAAGCTTTGCACATGGAAATCTAGATGTTCTGTGGAATTTCACACTAAATGTGATTCAAAAGGAAGTGTTTTTCACAATGCTAATACACATACATGTAGTGTGCTATGGAAACGTCCCCTTTGTTGTAATTTTTGTTGTACATCTATCTTAAGTTATAATCCTTACCAGGTTTTTATATTTTAAAAAATTAAATCTCTTCAATAAACTATTTTTTCATTTCATGTCTTCAAGTCAAGATATTAAGAACCTTGCTTGATCTATGGACAGTACAGTGTTTGTCGTTAGGAAAACAAAAGCAGCAAATTTAATTTTAAAGAAAAAATAAAAATGGTGAACTGATGCAGGATTATTATTCTACAATTTCCACATGGCGTATGTAAGTAGTGTTCCAGGATGAAAAACTAGTTAAAAATGAGAGCATGTATTCTTTCATGTGCAAGACACAAAAGAATGGAAAAGATGAATGGAAAAAATGAAGCCAATTTGATACAACTGTTATATCAAGATGACTTTAAAAGATAAACCTGCCTTTGTAATTAAGTGCTGAAAGCCAATTATATCAAGAATAGACAAAATAGAAGAACAGACAAGAGAGAATTGGAGAATGAAATACATGTACATTAGCAACAACAATAATTTTTTGGCAAATAATATTGCATTTTTCCATGAAAAAGTGGAAAGGACATTTTTTTTTCATTTTACATGCCTTTTCTTCCTTTCCCCATCCCCTTTTTTTCTCTGCACTTTTTTCTTTTTTATATTTTTCATACTTTGCATTAGTTTTTTATCTATGTTTTTTAAAACTTCAATAAACATTATTAATTAAAAAACATGGAAGGGTGAGGAGAATTTCTTTGATATATGGGAAAAGTCATAAAATCATAGGACTTTTCTTTAAGTTAAAAATTATAACAGATTTTTTTTTCAATCATTCAGTCATGTCCAATTCTTGGAGATTGCCTGGGCAAGTCTCTGCAATTTTCTTGGTAGTTTGCCCTTGCCTCCCTCCTAGAGCTGAGAGAAAGTGACTGGACAAGGTCAACCAACTGGCTTTATGTCTAAGATGGAATGAACTCACAGTCATCCAGTTTCTAGCCTATTGCCTTAATCACTACACTAAACTGGTACTCATAACACATAATACAAGAAAATAAATGAATGAAAAGTTATCCTAACCAAGAAAATACCATGTTTCAACACTATCCTTTTTCAAAAGTATGAGACGGAAGGGGCAACTAAGGTTGAAAGCAATCAGAGAAGAAATCAAGATTAGACTATGAATCAGATTTATAAATTATTAAAGAGCCTCAAAATTTTCTATGCTTAACCTCACAGAAATGGGTCTGAATCAGGGGATTTGACATCTTGATTTTGCCAGGATAGTCCCAATTTTGAAGGAGATGTCACTAATGTCAGGCATACCCCTCAACACCAGCAATATGTCCTAATTTCTAGGAGTACATTCTGGCCAGATTGTCACAAGCAGCATAAATCACAACACTGAAAACATCTTTCCTGTTTCCTTACTGAATCTGCATGAGAAAATCTTTGATTTCTAATCTGCAAAAATCTAGAAGACCCCAAGATGGCAACAAAGAGACATATAAACTTCCATTGTAGCTATCTACTGATGGTCCAGATATTTGCATCCTGAATATGGTAGCCCTAATTTAAGCAGCTAGAACAAAGGAAACCCTGGTCATAAAAGTGAAATTGGGCAACTCTTCAAAGTTCCTGGGTTTTCTTTGACCTTTCAAGTTTGGAAAAGCCTCTTAGTGGAAAGGGAAATGGCAGAAAAGAATAAATAAAACATGCTGCTGTTTGTTACTGATTCATTCATTGGCTGGAAGCTCTTCCATAAACGTTCAGTTTGTTTTGTTTTTACATTTCTTTTTTTGCCTAAGATTTGCTTATTCGGTTCTCTCAGATAATATAAAGCCGAAATCAGCCATGTCTCCTGATAAACAGTATAACCACACAGGATATATTCTGTGTAAAAATAGAGAATTCCATCAGGAGTATCCACACAGGAGGATAGAAGTCATGTAAGACCCCATACATGGGAGTATAACATAATGCAAGGTCCATAATTCTCTGCTCTGACAGCTTAAGGGAAGATGAACCTATATGAGAGAAGAAAAAACACAATATTCCCAGATTTAGAGTCTTGTATAGCAAGGTCTCCCTGAGTGTTTCCATCTGGTGTGGAATTCCTGAACATTGTTAATTAACTTTTTTGTGTGTGTGGAGCCAGTCCTATATGCTTTCTAGGATACAAAGAGTCCAAAGAGTTTGCTCTATGCTTAGTGCTAAAGTTTTTTTTAAATATACATTTTATAATTGATTAGTTTCCAGATATTGATCCTGTCACCTTGCACCCATTAGGTGCACAAGCCATCTCCAATCTTGGCCTCCTAATCCTCTATGTCATTGTTAATGACACCGTCAATAGGTTGACACCGCCCCATCACATCAGCCTGTCCCATCTGGGGCAGGGAATACAGGGAAAGTATATTACAGACCCCATCAATTAAACAATTCTGACTGGTGGGCAGTAATGGGTTTCACTTACCTTTGCTACCGGTTCAGAGATGTGCGCATGTGCAGAGCATCCGTGATGACATCTGGGTGGGTGGGCGGAGCCTCCCGCCGCCGCTACCGGTACACCTGAACCGGGGCGAACCGGTAGAAACCCACCACTGCTGGTAGGGCTCAGAAAGAGAGTTTTCTCTGATGTTGCCCCTGTCCTCTTCACTAGGAAGTGAGCGGACTCCCAGTTTCCCAGAGCTTCAAAAACATCTAAAGAGCTGGCTCTGCCATCTTTCTTAGGGTTCACAGAGGGAACACATAGCTGTGGGGCTGTTAGCATTCAGAAAGCCCTCCTCTTATCTTTTAATTAACTTTTAATGTCAAATTTTTAACTGCCCTTGTCTCCACTTTAAATTCAGAGAAGAGCAACAAAGATGATTAGGAGACTGGAGGCTAAAATATATGAAGAATGGTTGCAGGAACTGGGTATATCTAGTCTAATGAAAAGAAGGACTAAGGGTCACAGGATAGCAGTTTTCAAATAACTAAGGGGCTGCCACAAAGAAGAGAGGGTCAACCTATTCTCCAAAGCACCTGAAGGTAGATTAAGAACCAATGGATGGAAATTAATCAAGGAGAGATCCAACCTAGAACTAAGGAGAAATTTCCTGACAGTGAGAACAATTAATCAGTGGAAGTGATTGGGTGGGTATTCCATCACTGGAGGTTTTTAAGAAGAGATTGGACAGTTGTTTGCCTGAAATGGTATAGGGTCTCCTGCTTGAGCGGGCGGTTGGACTAGAAGACCTCCATGATCCCTTCCAACTCTATTCTCTTTTTATGTTTTTGACATTTTATTTGTATACCACTCATAGTCCCTCTGTGAGGGAGATGGGAGGTCCCTAAATATGATAAATATAAATATTGTTGCTCTTGCAAATTGCAGGCTATGAAGCAAAAACCCTTGTAGATAATCAACTTCCCTATCAGGAAAAGACAGGTCTAGAGACAGACACATAAACCTCCTGAAGAAAAGGCATGACAAGCTCAAAATCTAATTTCTAGTGGTTGCTTAATGGGTGGTGTTTTTGGCAATTTGCAGAATGCTGTCAAAGGATATAGGTGGTAGTATGAAAGGATGACGGAGAGAGGGTGTCTCTAAGAAGAGAAATGGGACTTTCCCATCTGTAGGAAGACACATAGAGAGATTCTAGAAAATTTCAAGGAAGGGCATTTAAAACCAGCAAGCTGGTGTGTTCTTATTCCACTGTCAGACTGCTCAGGAGCAAATTTATCAAGTAGCATGACATGCATTATAAACGAAGCTTTTGAAAAACAGTTGTTACAAGAATCCTCATTAAACAACCCCCTGTGATACAAGAAGTTGCAACATCAAATTTTAAATACATTTTCCATCACCATCATTATAGCTATAGAAAAAAAGAAGAAGTATTAACTTAAATACTGCTAGTCTAATAACATTGCCAGTTAAGGGAGAAACAAATTATAACAAATTAGTTCAGTGCAGTGTCTAGTGTGACACAGTGACTAAAATGTTTGTTCAAAATCTCTATTTAGGAATGAATTTCACTAGTAATTATGTGCTAGTCACCATCTCACCACCATTTCTAGGCAAATTCCTTTATATTAGAACAAATACTATTGGAAAAAATGGAACACCAACCACATGGAACTGCTCCCCGCTTCCTTTCAGAAGGATACAATAAAACTGGAAGTAATAACACCAGATTTAGCAGAAGACTGAGGATATTTTCAAGGACTTGACAATTAGATAGCTACGATGTAAAAAAGAAGAATATTCAAATGTTCCAACGTTCAGAGGTTTAGCAGCAGAAAATCAAGAATACCTTTTCAGACAAGCCAATTAGATGAATCTTTCCTGAAGGCAGGAAGCTTGAAAAGCACCATGCTACCACATTGCTCTGTAAATCTTGCAATGTGACTCACAGCAATTTTAGACGTGCTTTTCCAGTCGGCTGATCTTTAGAAGTATGCATATTAGGAAAGCTATTTGCCTTAATCTGATTTCCATCTGCTTCCTTATCTCTTTCCCTATCTAAGGAAGATGAGAAAGCTAAAGGGTCCTTACCTGAGCTTCTGTTCTTCTAAATGTATAACATATTAGACGATAGAGGGATAATCAAGATAAAGGATTTGAGATTTAATAGCATGTGCAGAAAATCAAAGGGATGTGAAAATGGAAGCTTTTAAAACAGATAATTTGATGTATGTATGTGGTTTATATAAGAATGCATGAAAATATATATTTTTCTATAAAAATACAGTATGGGGACCTTTGAGAGGCTCCACAAGTCTGCATCATATTTTGGCACAGGTGAAATTTTTGCCTTGTAGATCTTTAAAATGGAGAGCAGAGTGCTTGGATAGTTATAACTGAATGATTTAGTTAACATTTTAGAACTTGCTGGGGCCTTAATTGGACTTCATTTGAAGTGGTTGACCCAAGGCCCTGTGTTTATAAAAACCACCCAAGATATAAGAAAGAGTTTATTTGGTTTATAGGCTCCCCATCCAAATCTCTGTTGTATTTGGTACATCTTTTTTCCAGAAACCACAACTTTGGATTCAGTTTTATTAGTAGTCAAAGAGATACAGAGGCAATAGGTGCCAAATTCTCAGGTCTACTTGTGAGTATACCATCAGAACCATGTCATCTGCATACAAAAGGATGTTAATGTGCCTGTTAAGGATATTTGGCACACAAACATCTATACAGTGGAGGAATAAATATTGGCATAAACAATATCAGGGCCAAGATGCATCCTTATTTATTACAGCTTTGTAACTGGGCATGCTCTGTGTGAGAGTAACATCAATTCCAGTATGGACTTTCCGACATGTATTTGAATAGGTGGCCTTTATTGTATCAGGTGTTAAACTCTAGATTCCATATTTAGCCTGACCAGCTTCTTTCGTAAGGGGTCTCACTTTACAGAATCATAAGCCACATTAAGATCTATGAAAGATGTAAGCAGATGTTTACCATATATTGAATATTTAATAATAAGATGATGTGAAAAAGAAGAATGGGGCAATTATCTATTGTAGAATGTCAGTTTTAAAACCAGCCTGTTCATCCAGTAATATGTTCTTCTCAATCACCCAATCCTTTATTTTGCTCAAAATAGATTTTGCATACACCTTAGCTGTTATATCAAGAATGCTTGCATTCTGTAATTTTTAGGGTCTTCCTTATCTTTTTCGTATTTTGTAAACAAAATTATGATGGAGAGTTCCCATACTGTTGGAATATAGCCTGGAATATGTGTTGTCTAATCTTAGTAAACAGCTCTTCCAGCAGTGAAGCCCAGTGTTCAATGTACGTCCTAAAACGTCCTGGGGGTAGGAAGTCTTTACCATGTGCTGGGTTTGTTGTGACTACTTTTTAGTTTTCAGTGATTGAATAATGTGTTTAATTTCCATTACTGACACTGGTGCCAAGGGGGAAAGTTAAACCATTTCAGCCTCCAGGGTCGCCTCATTTCAAGGTCAGCGAGTAGCTTATTATCATATGGTATGGAAAGTTTTAAATCAGAATTGCCATAAAAGTTGAAATGCATGTATGTATGTATTGGATATTTCTCACCTAACAAAATAATGTACATTATTTGAATGTCAAAATACATTGCCACAGGCAGAAAACAGTTTGAGCATCATGCAATAGTATGTTCTGGTACACAGAATAAAGTGAAGATATTCAGTATCTTTTTCGCATTACAGTTTTTTCATATACTCAAGCTGTTTTCAGTCAGGTAGCAAAACTCCACATGAATTGCAGTTATAAGTTAATATTGGAATTATAAATTTTAAATAAGGATATAATTCTCTTCATTGTTACTTTGCTTGAAAGCAGTGCTTCTTTAGTGCTTCTACATACATGACATGATAAAATGTAGGAGATGACCAGGCTGAACCTGAGGGAGGGGTCAAGCATGCCATCAGCCTGGAGTCCTTCATGCACACAAGAGATATACCATGTCCAGCCCACCGTGAATCTTGTTGACTCTTATCTACAATTTGCCTTGATGTTTAGTAGCTCAGATTCTTGTAGAGAACATTAGCATGCAAGAAACTTGAAGTAGTTATTTGAACTGCCTTGCTTTCTGATTTATTATGCCTGTCTAGAAGAACTGTCTGAAAAGTTTGAAAAAAGTTACTGAACTCTGGATGGTGATTGCCCTCCAGCATGCAAGTTTTCTATGCTTCAATCCAAAATCCAGAGGTTGTGCCAAAGAGAGATTGTTTGCTTTCACTTGTGCAAGAAGAGTATACTCTCAGTATTGTTACAACAGTAACAATTTCCACATTAATCTCATATTTTCACAATCGCTTTATGTTTGTTCATGTATGCGGTTTCTATTACTGAGAAGATTACATATGCCTTGAAAATTTTGCAGAGGAATAAAGGTTGTTTTAAAAGGTGCATTTGTGTTATTTATGATGCATCATTGAATCTGCAACCTCACCCCATAGTGCATTAGAGGTAACACCACACAGGGAAATATGGAGAAAGCATTTTAAATCTGCAATGGCTCATTTATGCATAGAATGAGTGCTATTCAACCAATATAGCACAAATGTAGATGTGTTTATGAATTAATGGCATACTGAAGCAAGAACAGTGAGTGCACTTATAAACAAGTCTGCATCTTCTGTAAAAGAGGGAAATAATTTACTAGTTCGTTCCCAAGAAAAGTCTAGGGCAAGAGAAGAGTAGCCTGAAAAGCTACAAAGAGATATCAACACACAGATCCCTGTAAGAGACAGACAGACAGAGAGAGAGAGAGAGAGAGAGAGAGAGAGAGAGAGAGAGAGAGAGAGAGAGAGAGAGAGAGAGAGAGAGAGAGAGAGAGAGAGAGAGAGAGAGAGAGAGAGAGAGAGAT
>QLTV01001698.1:15344832-15365208 GCA_003457575.1 Thermophis baileyi
GACAGCAGAAGAACCATTACAGTGCATCAGGATTCACACTCAAGCTTGGCAGGTCTCCAGACATTTAACTTTAATTCAGCTCTGAAGTCATCATTTGGCTGGATTAGAATCTTTATTGCCAACAAGAAGGAAGCCTCAAACACTGTAACTGATTTGCATAACAATGCCCAAAATTATACAGGTAGTTCTCAACTTAAAGCCTGTTTAAGTTAAGTTGCTGTGTTGACCCAGCCTTCGCAAGCAATGAGAAACTGCTTACTCATGAGTAACACAAACCCTTTTTTATTTAAGTCAGGGCAGGAAGAGTCTTTGTTCCCATTGGAGCAACAAAACCAAAAGTAATTAGTCACAAATGAGAGTCTTTTTCCCTTCTAAAAACAGGGCAAGAACAGTCTCTGTTCACATGAGAACTCAAGATAAAAAGTCATTTCAATGATTAACCAAGCCAAACAGTCCATGTTCACATTGGCTGAGGCAAATTCATTCCCAATTATTTCCCATCAGGGAGATTCTGTTGGCACCTCAAATACAGAGCAATTAGTCCCAACAAATCTGATTCTGGCAAAGGAATCTGACGTGATTGATGTACACTGAAAAACGAACAGTTGTCTGCGACAACCGGCCACTCCCAAACCCCTACTATTTATTTTCCAGCCAGGGAGGGGCTGGCTAGCATCTACGTCTTCTTTTTCCTGAGAGCCAGCTTATTGCTTTCCATTGCTTTCTTCTCCTTTCCTCTCTATGCATACATGCATCTGGGATAGGCCCCATCTGTTCCTCCCCCTCACTCAGCTCAGGCCCCAAAGAAAACTGCCTCTCCACCTGGGGGAGAATGGAAGGCCTGGCTCTGCATCTGCCTCTGATCCTGCTTCCTCATCAGAGCCTTCCAAAGGCTCTAAAACTGGCCCAGGCTCCCCCTCAACTTCCTCCTCATCTGACTCTGCTGCTAGCTCTGCTGGCAGCCGATGGGCCCCAACAGGAAGAAAACAATCCTGTTGCTAATAATCAGAACAACTATTGGCCCCAGGCCTTCCAGAAAAGCCAGGTCTTAACGGCTTTACGGAAGGCTAGTAAGGTGGGGGTAGTACGGATCTCGGGGGGAAGTTGGTTCCACAGAGTCGGAGCGGCTACAGAGAAGGCCCTCCCCCGCGGTCCCGCCATCCGGCACTGTCTGGCTGACGGGACTTGAAGAAGGCCAACCCTGTGCGACCTCACTGGTCAATGGGAGGAATGTGGCATAAGGCGGTCACACAGATAAACTGGTCCTGGATACTTATGATAAACTGGATACTTATGACCTGTTTCTGAAGTTCTAATGGCTGGCCCCCTTCCCAGATCACATGACTGCATTTCAAGCACTTGACAACCAGCCATATTCACAGCCATTTACAGCATCCTGAAGTCATGTGACCACAATTTACGATGTTTTTGTTAACAGCTGGCCAGTTTTCAACAAACCTGGCCCATAGTGGACAACTGGTTTACTTAACAACTGTTTTGGTCGTTTAATAACTGCTGCACAACGGGTCATGAAATTAGGTCAGTCATGTGTGCCTTGCTTCACAACTGTCATGACTTACAGTTGTAATGGCTCCATTATGGTTGTAAATCGAGGAGTACCTGTACAACCCATGTCAAAACCAGAAATTAAATAAATTATACCTGCATCAATTAGCGTTTGCTGAACCAAGAAGCCATGTAAGAAGAAATGTATGTATATACAGTATTTAAAGAAATTCTCACAAAGTTTTACCTGATGGACAGGAGCACTTGAAGCCATTTACAGTATCTTCACAAGTAGCACCATTCCTGCAGGGCCCATCAGCACATTGCTCTGCTGTCCTGTTACATGTTTCACCTAAATGTATACAAGCAGAAAGAATAATTAATCACAGTAACATCGAAGGAAAGTATCTGTAATAACACACTATTATTTGAACAGTTTCAAAGATTGGCCTCTCAAGATTATATACGGGTGTCACTTTCTAAAGAGAATAATATTGTACTTTTTAAAAAAAGAAAGAAATTATATCAAAAATCCATTTAAAAAAAAGATGTATGATTTGATATAATTGCTGTTCTTCTTTCCAACCAGCTTGATTAACAAGTTGAGGGTGTTAGTACAGTATCTATACATCTATACATAACAATATGACTCATAATATATTGTCAGTAACCTATACTGCTATAAACACCCCCACATATGTAGTTTTATCTCATGTATTTGTGGGAAGGTGTAAATAGAGATATGTGAAAGACAGAATGTGTGAGGCCCACTCAAAGCAAGTTACAAAGAGGGGAAAAAGTTTGTTCTAACAGAACTGATAATATCGAAAATCACAATTTCAAAGAAAACACTACGAGGTATGGTTCTGACACACATATAAAAATACACAAGCTGGTTCCTGAAACAGCAGCTGGTCCTTTATCAACCAGATGAAGCAATGACATTCAGGTGGGAAAACACAGGAGGTAGGGCTGGTCAAAACTTTATGGACTGATTAAATCTTTTGGAAAATTATAGTGATTAATCTGAATTCTTTGGGAACTCAAATCTAGTTTGGCAAGCTAGACTTCAAAGTGGACAATATTCATGAGTGAGTGGAGCACTGGAAGGTATCATAAACATTTTGCTTATTGGGAAGTGGTCCAGAGGTGGGTTCCTCCTGGTTCAGACCATTTCGCCCGAACCGGTAGCAACCCGCTGGTGACATCATGGTGATGTCACGGAGCCGGTTCAGTCGGTGCCGGTCCGTGGGCGCCACCATCTTTTTTTATCATTATTAATTTTTTTTTGAAAAAAAAAATTTGTGAATTTTTTTTTCTTCTTCGCATGAACAGAAGCCTAGTTTTTTGTTTTTGGCATTGCGCATGCGTTGCCATCTTGGATTTGGCTTTTTTGGGGGGGATTTTTTTTGGGCACTGCGCATGTGTGCGCGCGCCCATGAGGTGCAGCCACGTAGCATGGGAGGAAGCGAACCGGCAGCGAGGTAAGTTAGAACCCACCCCTGAAGTGGTCATACATTTAGGTATTGATATATCTGTTGCCAGAGCAGAAGCAGTCCCTAAATCCCAAGAATTGCAGATATTCTTAGTTTTTTATTTGTATATCACTCGGAACATTCTTTTTAAATGGTGAGAAATTCCTTGGAAATAATAAATATATACAGTAAAACAAAACACATAATCATTTTTGAGAATCCATGCCATATTACCTAATACTTATTTTACTATACATCTCCTTCTCCTTTTTTTCCTATAGAATTTGTATAACATGCAGTTCAACCTTGAAACACAGAAGTGTGTCTTGATATGCACCACATAAATAGACCACCCTATGACAGTTGGGAACTACATTTATCTTGATGGATCAAATGAGAACTGCATTGGATGGTTTGGGAAGATCGCATGAATTATGGAGCCCAAATTGTGAAGTGCAAGATGTTTTTGTGTATGTTCATCTGGAGAGGAGTTGAGATGCAATTTTTAAATGTTAAGTATCTTCAATCTCTTGGATTGTTGACACAGTACTTGTATTTAATTTCCAAACAAAAAGAAGTTGAGAGGATTGAAGTAACAATTTTGTTGCAATTCAGTTGCCAAATTGTGGCAACATCATTGCCAGAGACTTCCATTCCCCTCAAAGGGAGGGTGGCTTTAGGGTGTCCTTTGTGCTGTCATCGGAATGTGATTTTGAGTAACAAAGACATGAAGTCATCAATTCATTTCTGTCCATTTTCAGCAGAAAGTCCATAAAGGGTTTCCAATGTTTTATAAAAGCATTTATTATCTTATCCTTGATCAAACAAGTAAATTTTATATCCTTTTCTCTGATGCCTTTTTCTGCTATTCTTAATCTTTAGTTCAGTGTAAAAATGTTGTCATGGAACCTTCTTACTGGTTAGGTGCACAAATACATTTCTTAATCCATTTCTAAACTTTTCATTACTTGTGTTAATTCTATACAACTTGTCCATTTCCACATCCATGTCTTCTCTCTCCCATTGCAAAAAATCAAATAGGGCTTCAACAACCCTCTCTTTACTGTCTTCACCAGATTGTTATGCTCTTAGTCTCAGGTAAAAATATTTTTCTTTTAAATCCAATAGTGCCCAGGGAGCCCTGGTAGCACAGTGATTAGGATGCAGTATTGCAGACAGCCCACAGCCTGGAGTTCAATCCTGACAGGCATAAGGTTAACTCAACCTTCCAGCCTTCTGAGGTTGATTAAATGAGGACCCAGATTGTTGGGGGCAATATGCTGACATTTGTAAACCACCCAGATAGTGCTATAAAGCACTATGGGGCGGTATATACTGTAAATCTAAGTGCTATCGCTATTGCTAGTGCTAGTGTCACAGTGTCTAAATCTTTTTCCATCTCTTAGCTTACTGTTTCTATACTCATATAGATACTCATTTGTATTGCAAATTCTTCAATTTTTTTACTCATCTTCTCATCCATATATGCAGATCTTTATTTTTTCAAATCTCTTAACAGATTAAATCAGTTATACTGTCCCTGAAACTGCAATATTCTTTTCAATTTTTTCCAACTTTTGAAATAATCCCTAATTGGTCTATTGACAGTCCTTTCGGCTCCTCTGTCACTACTTTCCTAATATAAGTCATTTCTCTCCTGTAAGCAATACCATTTTGAATCTAAATTAGAATACATACAACCAATACAACCAATAATATTTATTATTTACTCTCCTAACTCAAGAAATAATCTAGGAATCATGGGATCAAACTTAATTTTATGAATTTTGGACCCAGTTTTCACCAAACCATAACATTTCAACTGGCAAAGTAAATTCCAATCTACCTGCACATTCACATACATTTAACCACAGAGACATAGTTTATATAGAAGTTGCCTTAAGTCCCTAGGGAAATGTGGTTTTACAACTCAATGTCTTAGCTTCCCCTCTGCAGCACACATATACATTAATATTATTGTTGACTGCATCAGTGCATTTTTAGTTAATCACCAAGCTATCAATCATCCTTCATTAGCTGAATCAGTATCAGGTAACATTAGCTACTTATCTAACTGTCCATTCATCAATAGAGAGAAAATATAAATTGTATTGCTAATTCTAATTTGAAAAATGAGCACGGGAGGGCGTGGAAAGAAAACCTTTCATTCCCCCCCCCCTGCAAGATTGTTTGTGAGGCTAAATTATTCATATGAAAAAGTCTCTGATAATTATATGCCACAGACTCATTTGGATCATCAAACATAACTGTAGTAAATGTTTCCTAAAATTTATAGTGTTTCAAATATTTATGCTATAAACCCAGATTTCCTAAGTCAGTTGTGTATGCATCTGAATATCCACTTCTAATTTTCTTATGTTTGTGCATTTGACCATATGGTGTTTATTTCAACTCACTTCTAAACATACAAGTCCATTCCTAATCACGATAATGCCAAAATGATAAAACGTATGTTGTGTCATCCTGTCACAAACTCTGCCATTTTATTCTAATGTTGCACTATTGCACAAATATTTAAGAAGTGGAGCTTGCATGATGATGTTGTGATACATATTTCACTAGTTACATCATCTCCCACTCTTCCTATGGACACCTATGATGCTAACCATAAAGTTTTAATATGTCGTATTGATTTCAATGGGATTATTAAAACTGAGAGCCATATGGAAAATGCTCAGTCTACAATACTTGAGGAAGGACATTGTACATAGTTGGTAAAATAGCATTAGAATAAAAGCCAAGGTATGAAAGTTGGTGTAGTTGGTTTTAATGAAGAACATAGATATAATTAGCTTAATGGAAAGTTGACAAAACAAATAGAATGGTTAGGATATAATTCACACCTATTGTGATCTGTTTAAAACAAGAAGAGTTATGCTGGAGAATGGTTTTGCTTTGTCTGAAAACATGGTCCTGTTTGACCCCGTACCTGAAATCCCAGAAATAATTTTCCTCTATTTATCTTACAGTGGGAATTAGAAGCCTATTTTATTATTTTATCAAGTAGAAGTTGATACTTTGTACCTCTGCTTTTCCTTTTATTTCCTTTCTGCACTACTGGAAGGATGTTATTTTCTTCTAAATAATCTTGATTGTTGTCCACTATTATTCCTGCGAGTAATTTAAACATTTTATGCAAGCATGTAATCAGCTTATATTTTCCTGGTGTTGTTCGCCGAGTCTTTTTGAATCAGATAATTTTGACAGTCATTAACCAGTCACTGATGTCTCCTTTATGCAATATTTCATTAAGCTGTTTAGCTATAATTGGATGTAAGCTAGTCAGATATTTGAGCCAAAAGCTATGCAATTGATTATTTCCAGTAGATGTTAAGTTTTTAATAATTTTCACTCAGTTTTTAACTATTTCTGCTGTTATTATTAATTCTTCCATTTGAGTTTTATTAAACTCATCTTTAAATTCTTTGATCCATCCAGCATTTTGATTGTAATTTTTTTGAGTTTCCTATACATTTTCCAAAACTGGATTTTTCCCCTTTTTGTTTGATTGTCCATTTTCAGAATTTCTATTGCCATTTATACTTCAGCAGAATCGCCTCTGATCTGATTGAAGTACTTGATTTAGCTTAAATTGGATGATTAAATTTCAATTTCAAGCTATTATTTGTTGCTTTATGATTTCCAAAACTTCTTTAATTTTTCAAAGGCCAAGCCAATATTTTTAATTAAGCTTGTCTTGACCCTTACATTCTTCTTACTTGCATCTGATCTTAATTTATTTCATTTGGCCTCTAGTTTGATCTTCCACTTTGGGACTGCATATGTTTTTGCTTTTGGTTTTCTAATTTTGATACCTCATTTTTCTATAACTGTCACTGATGTACCAAAGACAAACTGATTGGTCTGTTCGATAGATGTTATTTCAATCTCAGCAAGCACATTATTCACATCCTTCGTTATAGGTCTTTTCTGGGCACTACTTTCAATGCTGGCAGTCTTTGTCTTTACATTGTAATTCTGAATATGCCATTATTTTCTGTGTTTGATTCTTCTTGTTGGGAGGTCAATTTATAGGTTGTTTCAGTGCCTGGCCTGTACTGTTTCTTTTCTTATTATTTCTAAGTTATCATTTCTGCAGTTCACACCAGCTGTTTCCTCTATATTTCCAATTGTTATTATTTGAAGTTTTTCCACTATTCTACTATTGTTTTTGGATCTTCCATTTTCACAGTTTTTCTGAATCTCTTCCAGTCCTGAATCCCTGAATAGCTTATTTCTGGTAATGAATCTCCTTTGATCTGCTAATCATTGTTCAGTGATATTTGATTCTAGATAAATTCATTTCCAATGTTCAATCATTTGCTTTAAGTATCCCCACTTTGTTGGTTCTGCAGGCCATAACAGCACAATAAAACAGCAGGCCATAACGGCACAATTTTCAAACACAGTATCACTTTTGTCTTCTCTGTAGTTGTTGTTCTTCCAATAATACTACAGGCCTAGATTCTTATTGCCCAGCTGTGGCTCCTGAGTCCCATTGCCCACTTGACAACAGATGCCTAGGCATTCTAACATCTAGTACTATCATTTTGACCTAGGCAACTAAGGTTTCTTTTTTCTATTTTCTTATTATATTAAATGGGTTGATGGATGCTCTTCCATGAAGACCAGTTTGTCAGGGGTGACCCTTCTGGTACCTTCATCATAGCTCTCAACCCATCAGAGCATCACAAGCACCTCCCCCATGACCAAGGGGTATCCATGGAGTGGATTATTGCTATTATTATTAATTGGTAAAATAGGCAATTCAATAGAGGTCAACCTACACCATTCATCCAAAGGAACAGATTCATAATTTTGCATATTGTTGGATCCAGAAGTAATGTTAGAGACCCATGACCTCAACAGATCAATTTATGCTCATCAACATAAACATTGAGGTAATTCTGATCTGCTCCCCAATCATATGTATAATAAAAAAGGTTAAAAAAAGGTTTAAAAAAACCCAGCTCTAGATGGATAGCCTAAGTAACCTCACTCATGGTCTGGCAACTTTTCATTTGCAACACTGATCTTCTCCTAAAAATAGTCTAAAAACTTCATCTGTTGCAAAACACAGAAGCAAGTTTAGTAACTGGACTATTGTGCTATGATCATAATTTTATGCCACATAGATTTGCCTGGAATTTGAATTTATGTGATGCCATTACTTGGGGCTCTGACAAATAAGTGTTTTGGATAGATATAAAAGACAGGGCTTTTTCAGTGATGTTCCCTGGCTGGCTGCTTTAGCTGTTTTCCTAGTTTTAATGTTTTGACTCTTTTGATGGCCAAAGAAACACTATTCTGTTTTCTCAGGCTTAAAAGCTACCAGTGAATCAAGAGTTTTAAAACTATGGCATGTCAGCATTTGAGTGCACTTGCTTTTAGTGACTTCATTTACTGCTGCTTGTTTTATGTAGCATTACATTTTACACTGCATTTGTTTTTATGCCTTTACGATCTTGTTTGGTATTTATTTATTTTACCTTTTTATTATACATATTATTGGGGAGCAGATCAGAATCACCACAACTTAAATGAAATTGGGCAAGTTGCCAGAATTCTGGGTTTTTATAAGGAAGAGAATTATATTTATTCATTTCACACTACCTTCACCGCTGTTGTGGTAACCACTAAGCCCAGAAGTGGCATTTATTGGGAAGATTTTTAAAAAGAATAAAAACCCAAGGTCATTACAATAGCATGGGAGAAAAAATAGCCTCCCATTCCATTCCATTATGGCTTCTCTGTTTTTCTCTGTCTTACAATGAATTTTGAACTCTGGTTTATCTAGAACAGAGTTCCTAAATTGGTCAATATCAACCCCCAAAGACTGATGGACTCTCCTAGAGGTCAAAAAATGGCTTTGGGTCAAAAGAGGGATAATAAATATCTGGGAGTCAATGGTTGATAATGATGGAAGGTTGATTAGGGTCAATTAATCTTTGGGGGCCTCTGTAGAGTTCCATGTCAGTTTATAGTCTTGAAGGTTAGATGGATATCAACAGTTTCAGAAAAAGGAATGTTGAATCGCATGGTTTTCATATTTCCAGTATTACCTATTTTTATGAAGTCATTATTATTGTTATTTGTCATACTGTTTGTTAAACTAGTATTATTATTAATTAAATTATTTGTATTCAATAAATATTTGAGCGTTGATGCATAATCTGAAACTACAGAAAGGGGTCGATGAGCTGAAGGTTTTGAGAACTCCTGGTCCAAAATAATCTATAAAACTAATTCTTGTAAATTGGGCATTTATGCTTTCAATTTCAGTAATTCAATTACATCTCCCCTCCCCTCTCATTCATGCATGTTTTCATTGAGGGGGGGGGAACTATCAAGAAAGCAGTGATGATACAGTAATATGTATGAAGCCTCATTTTGAATTTTGCTTTAGAGATAAATATATCTGAATTTTGGTACACAATCACATTCTTAATGGCTACTGATGTAAGTACATGCACTTTGTTCTTTCTAATATTCAATTACAAGAGCCATGGTGGCACAGTGGTTAGAATGCAGTACTGCAGGCTACTTCTGCTGACTGCCGGTTGCCAGAAGTTTGGCAGTTCAATTCTCAATAGCTCAAGGTTGACTCAGCCTTCCATCCTTCCGAGGACGGTAAAATGAGGAGCCAGATTGTTGGGGGCAATATGCTGACTCTGTAAACTGCTTAGAGAGGGCTGTAAAGCACTGTGAAGTGGTATATAAGTCTAAGTGCTATTGCTATTGCTATAAACATTGCAAAGGTATAAGTTGTTTAATTTTGGAAATGTGAAAACATTTCCAATGCAGCCCTTGAGAATAATCCTAACCACATTGACTTGACTTCATTTTGAATCAGCCAGATTCAGGAAATCACAAGTGTGAAATGAGATTATTCTAAATTTAAATCTGAAGCCTTCCAAATTTTTATTAGTACTTTAGAATCCAGAAGAACACAGAGCCAACAACCCTACTAAATCCAGCATAGAGCTTGATTTTTTTTTTAAAAGCAGGCTAGAGAGCTGTACTCATATTCATGCCAATGAAATCACAGGTCTCCTTCAGATCACCAACTGAATGCAAGGAGATCAAAGTCAGATGGAGGAAAGCCTGCAAACACACTTCCATTTTCTAGCCACCTTCACTCCTTCCACCTGTTCAGATGAAAACCTGAAGAAAGCTAATATGTCTGATAGGTATCTCTCCAACCTGCCCATTGAAGAACAACTCCAAGGTGAACAGAGTATAACAGAAACAGTGGTGCGTAATTCTGTGACCTGGAAACTCTACTCAAAGTTCTCTGTTCATTCACTCTTCTAGGAGCAGATGTCCTGGAATGTCAAGTCAGTGTCCCAATTGGACCTGGCACTCTGTAGCAGTGGCTGCTTGAAAAAGGCTGGATATTCAAGTCTTTATTCTTCTCTGCCATGGGAATAAAATTCTATCTCTGTCCCATGGCTTACTGCACATTCTATGACATTACTGCCAGTTGAAAAGGACATTAAAAAAGGTTTTGAACTGTTTTCTATTCATCATAAATTCTGAGCTCCTGCTCGCTTTGAACATTTCAAGGTTCTTGTTCTAAGAACTCATCTCTGATGAAACAAAAGAAACAAAAAGAGGGAAGGGAAAGCAAACTCCTTTTCTCTCTCCCCCTCCATCCCAACCCATTATTTTCAGTGGGGGGATACAGCTTTCTTTAGCATGGCCACCTCTTGCACTATATGCCATTTCCCTCGCCATTAAAAAGGAAGATAAGCATATTATCTTTTCGAAAGCCTTCAAATAGAAATGTTACTTTAGCAGAAAATCCTGAACTCATTCAACTGAAACTTGGCAAATATAATCCCTATGAAATGGCAAACTTTAACTGATTTTTTTTAAAAAAAAAATCCATTGAAACAAGACAAGATCTCTTTGCAATTATTTTTTTTAATAATAATGATGATACTTGGAACAATTGCAGCAAAATCAAGGTGATTATTTGTCTAAAATTGGAAGATTTGATTCTTTAATAAGTAGCTGTTTCTGCAAGTATATAAGAAAGACTGAGTTAGAGATATAGTCAACTTTTTGTGTTTCAATTCCTAAACTGTATTGAATCAGGAATTCTCTTGAAGAAGTCTGTGACTCACCAACCTTCTCCCATAGCTGGGTCTTAAGAGACGTGTCTACTCAGTGCACACTCCTTCTTGTAAATAATATAATGCCAGTAAGGGGTTTTCCATTGCTTTGGAAGTAGAATTTTTTGACTTTCCAGTTGAGTCTGAAGTCCTGGACAGATCCATATGCAACATTCGATGCTTGCAGTATTGCAATGTGTGTGAGCCCATAAAGCATGTATAAAAGAGGCAGAACCTGCATTGTACCAGTGCAATGTGGTTACTGTGGTTGTTGTTTTCATTTCACTACTGGATCTCCCCGGTGCGTGTCCCTGGCCCTGAGATTTCTTGATGGTCCCCCATGCAAGTAGAAACTAGGTCTGACCCTAGCTTAGGTTCCAAATCAAATCAAAGTTATTATTTATTATTATTATTATTTATTAAATTTGTATGCCGCCCAACTCCCAAGGGACTCTGGGCGGCTCAAGTTGACCAGGTGCTACCATCTGCAGAACAATTTATCACAAAGCAAACTGTTTAATATTTGACAATAATGGCTAGGATGTTAGAACTCTGGAATGCTGATAAATTCTTTAATGCAATTCAAAATATTTTATTCTTTCTGTGATTCATAAAGAGATAGGATAACTGATCTTTGGAAGTAGTTTTTCTTTTCTCTTTTAGTAAATGTTTCAGAATGATAATCCTCACTAACCCATCAGCATAAAAATGTCACTTAAATATTAATATAAATGTTTTAGTATAAAGTACTATTCCTTTGACTTATAATAGGTTGTTTGTTATCAATAGTAATAATAATAAGGTCCTTGGGAAGGACTCAATAGATGGATAAAAATGCCAAATCCAGACTAAACGTCTGACTGACTGTGCAACAAACAAAATAATGATGCTGGTAAGTCATAATGTAGTTGTATTTTTTTCAAAATGTTGCACGGAAATGCTTATTAAATAGTAAAAAGGTACCACCTACATACTGTATCTCTTAATATGCAACCTACGTAAGATTCCATCACAATGCAATCAAGTATATCAACTAATACAGTATTTAACTATGTATTAATATGTATTAAGTTCAGGTTGTTCATTTTTAGTGTTTTTGAGGAATAATTTCCATCAGTTTACAAAAAACACTGAAGTATAGACATAGCCAACTCTTTATTTGTCAATTCGCAAACTGAATTGAATCAGGGGATCTATGAAGAAGTCCGTGACTCACTGACCTGCTTCTATTTCATTCTTAAGTGAAGCAAACCAATGCACATTCCTACTTATAAGTAATGCAATATAAATAATGTAATTATAATGCTTACAAATACAATGCTAATGCAATACTTTTCCCATTCCCATATTTTTTTTCAACTCAGTATTACAACTCAAATCTGATAACTTTATAGTAGAATAAGTTACCTATGTTGTTATGTCTATTTTGCTTTTCCATACGCTGAGGTACACAACAGTAGTCCATTGTATAGTTGTTCTATAACTATGCATTATCTAGTAGTTGTAGAATGTTTTCTAGTGCCTAACATTCTTTTATCAACTTATTATTTCAAGTAGCTCTAAGATTACATCACTGAGATGGTTTTTAGTTTTCTCCTTTTTTGTGTTTAAGACCTTACATTTTCAAATATTGAGGGCAAAATGACACAGCAATGGATTAAGAAAAATGCCTAATTAAAAATAATGACCATTTGAGCTGCAATGAAGAAGAAATGGACTAGGAAATATGCTAAGGAAAGGGAGAGCACTGAAACTTGCCTTTGAAGCCGGTGGCACAGTGACACAAGAAGTGGCCAATTAAATCCAAACAGGTGGCCCCATTTTTGCAGGGTGAATTTGAACATTCATTAGCTTCCACTTCACACAATGGTCCTTCGTAGCCAAGCACACAGTGGCAGGTGTAATTATTCTCATTAGCTACACAAAAGCCATGGTCTGAGCAACGGTGGTGAAGGCACATGTCTAAGCCAAGTTCACAGAATGCCCCAGAATAACCTGCAGGACACAAACACCTACAAGACATAGAATGAGAAATTAGCCATTTAACTCCACAGACAAATTGCAATGGTTACCAGAACTTCATCCTAGCTTCTTCTCAAAACAGTGTCATCTTATTCACAACTGGATGATAGTTCCAGGAAGATCGAAATAGAGTATGATTAAGCAGATAAGAGGCCTTCAACATCTTTGTTCTTGGTTAACTATACCCTAAAATGTTTGCCAGATTATATGAAGAAAACTGAAGTTTAATCTGGTTAGGATGAACTGTCTATCACACTCTGATTAATCTTATAGGAAATTAAAATTATTTATGCATCCATATCAAAATGACTGCAATGGGATAAACCAACTTTCCATGCTAGTAGGGACAAAGTTCCATCAAAACTGTGTTCTTCAGAAAGATTTGGGACAGAGAACAGCTTTGAGTAAAAAAAGCTTCTCCTAAAGCTGAAGGCTACGACTTTGTCTTTGTTTTCCTTTTAATTGAGTTGATATAAATCTTATTTCAATTTGGTGAGGTTTATATAATATAATTAAAGACTATGCACATCCTATTATTTAAATAACTTACAGTGTTGAACATAGCAAAGAGAAAAAAATATTCCATCAATATTAATTACAATTTAAAATATCATTATTACAAGCATTAAAATTATTTGTCTTTTTCATTCAAACCTAAGTATAACTTTAGGGGGGGGGAATCTTCTGCAACTTACATCAAAGTATTTGTTAGATAAATAAAGGTGGTGTCAGTCTTAAGCTAATTACGTAATATTAAAATCACCATTGTATTGCTACGGTACCAGGGGTGGGTTCCACTTACCTTCCCTACCGGTTCGCATTGCAACGGAAGTGTGCATTTTGCATGTGCGCACTCGCTTCGCTCATGCGTGCGCCCCGTCATGTCACGCAAAAGACACGGAAATGACCCTCTGCGCATGCACAGAAGCCTTTGCACATGTGCAGAGGGGTTTTTTTGCAAGCCGCGGCAACCGGAGGACTGGTTCGGGAGCGTGGACCGCCAGTCATCACTGCCGGTTCTGTGAGCTGCGGTAAATTTCCGCTACTGGTTCTAATGAACTGGTCCGAACCGGCAGCAACCCACCACTGTACGGTGCTATATCTATACAGTACATGGGGAAAAATAGATGAAAAGAGAAAATTTAAGATGAATTAAAATTAGAAAAAGAGAAAAAGGAAAAGGAGAAAATAGAATAAAATAAATAAAATAAAATAAAAATATTACATTTCTAACTTTCCCCCTTTTATACAGTTGCAAATTTTCAATATTTGTAGACATTTAGGCCCTCTTAGAAGCCAAACTGCAAATATTTACCATTCTGAATGATATGTTGTATGTATGGAAACCATTCTTACCTAAATCTAGTTACATTTCTGTTGGGTATATACAAAGTTAGTTTTGCCATTGCTGCATATTCTTTAAGTTTACATTCTGAACAACACACTTTTGTGAGCTACTCCAGTGGGAAGAGGAATCATATGAAAGAAAAGCTGCAACGTTCAAAACTAAGCAAAAGGCAAATCTCTTCCTGGGGTAAATCACCACTTTAAAGCTTCACTATCAGAAACACAAAATACATGCATTGCAACATTCAGTAAGTTTTACAAAAATGTCATTTCATTTATTTTATTATTATTATTTATTATTATTTTATTCTATGCTATTTTATTATTATTATTTATGTTTATTATTCAGTGTAAGTACTATCCCTCTCCAATTGACTGTAACTGGGGAATCTTCCAACATAGAAATATTTGTGAGTTCAATCCTTGGTAGCAGAAGATATTCCTCTCTCTGCGCACAATGAGTAATTGTTTGCTGCGAACTCTGTGTAGGCGTCAGGAAGGTCATCCAGCCAGTAAACGCTCAACAAAATTCAATTGCCCAAAGTCCGCCCCGATGCAAGGGATTACGGGGACATTAAAAGAAAAAGAAAAAAGGTCTTGTCTTTTTTTTTTTTTTTTACAGCAGAACAGTGTGGCATATAGTACATAGTGCTCCTTTCCATGATTCTTCTCCAGAACTGTGAAGAAGGTTAGGCTGAGAGTAAAGGCTTTGCTCAAAGTCACTCAGAAGAAGGGAGATTTGAATTGGGATCTTCCTGCTCCTATTCAACCACCTTTACTGCAACCTCACATTGCTTCAATATAATACATACCCTCCCATAGATAGATGATCACTTAATAATTCTTCAAATTATTAATAGGGATCCTTCCAAGTTATGTTTAGTATTCCAGCAGTAATTAAGATTTGAGTTTAGTAATCTTATCTTGGGGGGAATATGATTCTATTTTCTTATAGCCACAACTTTCTTTAAAATACAAACCACGTCTTGCAGGCATACAATAAATGATGATGGAAAGGTTATTGGAGAATAAAAGGAGTTTTTCTCATGATGAATATTCTATCAGGGTGGCCTATAAAATGTGACAGGGTTGGCATGTTCCAGGTCCCACCAATTAAATGGTGACAACTGTTGGGATGCAAAATGTGTGCCTTCTCTGTCGCAGCATCTGCCCTCTGCAACAGTAGCTCCCTGTAAGATGCAGCTGGTTCTAACCTTGGTTCTAACCTTCAGAGGGCCTTGGAGACCTAATTCTCCCAGACACTGGGCTAGGGTGACACAGGAGCCTTATATAAATGTACGAGTGTTGAGTTTTGTTCCCAACACAGTGTTTTTCAAAATCATTTTTGCTTTTATACTGTGAATGTTTTTTTTAACCCTGTTAGTCATCCAGAGCTGTTCTGGGAGTGAGCAGCTCATAAACTGACTGAATGAATAAACAAACAAATAAACTTGCTGAATTTCTGCCTACTCTGCACCTATTAAAACACAAGATGTTTACCCAGAAAAGGAAGAAGGGAAAATAAAATAAAAAAATAATAAAATAAAATAAAATAAAATAAAATAAAATAATAATAAAATAAAATAATAATAAAATAAAATAAAATAAAATAAAATAAAATAAAATAAAATAATAAAATATAAAATAAAATAAAATAAGGGATTTCTTACTCCATAGCACTCCTCTGTCTACCTGTGCTTCCCAGAGCCCAGGCGCTGCCCTTGTTGGCCTGTCTGTTCTCCATAGAGCCCACCTGCCCTCCACCCCATCCTTCTGNTGATGTTATATCAGAATTGTGTGTAATGAATAATAAAATAAAATAAAATAATAAAATATAAAATAAAATAAAATAAGGGATTTCTTACTCCATAGCACTCCTCTGTCTACCTGTGCTTCCCAGAGCCCAGGCGCTGCCCTTGTTGGCCTGTCTGTTCTCCATAGAGCCCACCTGCCCTCCACCCCATCCTTCTGTGCTCCTTCCTTACCGGAGATGCCCACCTCTTTGCGCTTAGTAACCTTCTCCATCCTGGAGTTACAATGGCAACCAGGACTGCATGGATTGCTGTCACTAAGTGATGTGGTCACGTGACATCATCACATAGCAATGGCAATCCCATTCCCAATTGCAATTGTAACTTGAGGATTACAACCCCTTGACTCTGGCCATACCCAGCAAATGGTTTTCTATACATTACCATGAATAAAACTGGTCCTCAATTGAGAAAAAGTTTTTCAATCCTGAGCTAGTGGATTAAACTATAGCAAGAAGACATTGTTTAAATCATGCTTTGAAGAAGGTATACTCCATGAGGGACTTCTCTAGCTTTGAGAGCAAGCAGAGAGTAAACCTTTTTCCTAGCTGAATATTTCTTTCTCTCAATTGAGCACCAAGAGCGGAGAGCCACACCTTTTGAAATTATGTATTATTCTATTGCCAATATTACAAGATATCTGAAGTTCTTTAATTTATTTGATCAATGCTAAGACGTACTAAGACTGGTATGGTGTGGTGCTTAAGGTATCAGACTAGAAACTAGGAAACTATGAGTTCTATTCCTGCCTAGGTCAGTCAGCTCCTTTCAATTCTGGGAAGGAAGCAAACCACTTCTGAAAATCCTTGCCAAAAAAAACTGCAGAAACTTTTCTTAGCAGTCTCAACGCAATTGAACTTAAGTTAAAAAAAAAGACATTAACTCTGCCCTTAAAATCCTCATTGAATTTATATGAGGTTAGCAGTGCTTTGCTTACTGTGAGTGGCAATTCCCACTTAGGGAAAATGCAACAATGTTTTTTTGTGCTGCTATAACTATCATATTTCTAAACTCATCAATGTTCACAGAAATCTGGAGGAAAGTCAAACTAATATCAGAAAAGGATGCATCTGCTTTCCCCAGAGTTATTATAATAATTGGAAATCTTTCAGCTTAATACAAAAAGGTCCATTGCCCTCTTTTCATTAGCTTGGTTAGGCCCTTCGGTTTACAATATTACTTTCAAAGAAAGAGCTCTGTTTATCCCCTTGATTATGGAACATTTGCTCAGCCAATCTGTTAAATATAGATGACTGCTTTGTCAAATATGCACTAACTACTAATTATTTCTTGTATGTAAAACATAATTAGGAGAAAGCATTATAAACAGTAGGTTCTCCATACCACATGTGATTAAAAATAGCTGATATATGTGTTCCCACTTGTAATTAACATCTACTGTTTATAATCTGTAATCTAACAGTACTAAAAAAAACCTTTCCATTACTATTTGATAATACAAACAGATAATACTTTTAGTCTCAGTAATAGGATTTGATTTTATTCCTGGTAATGAATTCATATGAGATTATATGAAAATAAACTTTTTGTAGAGTGTTCCATTATCAACAATTTATCTAATTTTTGTAAAGCCAAGTATTATGTTACAAAGGTTTTAAGATTAGCCCTCAGTACAGCATTACCCTCCCACAATATTCCTAACCTGGCCTTTCATGATACCTCTTCTAACAATGTTCCAATCAGATTTCAAATTATACTCTTTTTTCCCAGGTTACTTTTATCTGGGAAATGACTCCAAGGACTCATGGTTGCAACTCTCTCTTTTTCTCTTCAAGGAAGCCAATAAGCAGAATTCCTGAGGTAAATAAGGTTTACCTCATTTCTCAAACTTCTCTCTTATTCAGTGGTTTGGGTTAACACACTATGATTCATGCTGATGTGGTTCAGTTGGTTTTGGCTTACTGCAATATGTAAACAACTTGGTATTTGTAAGCCATGGTTTATGCTGGGGCTTAAATGCCATCATTAGGTGATATGAAGCAGTCACTAAATACAACAGTTTGCTCTTTCTGAATTTTAAGTGGACTGCAACCTCCTTTAGATAGATGATAGATAGATAGATAGATAGATAGATAGATAGATAGATAGATAGATAGATAGATAGATAGATAGATAGATAATAGATAGATAATAGATAATGATACACAGAGACAGAGACACAGATACAGATAGAAGCTGTGTTCATTGGATGCCAACTGATTCAGAAATTATTGGTTCCCAGTTCAGAGAATGATGGCAATAGAACCACCTTCTACTTAGATTACACCTATTTATGAGAATAGAGAGAAATATATGACACTTGGAGCTCTGCAATCAAAGTCTCTACACACAACATACTTAGAGCATTATTGGATATGCACCAAGAATTTTTCAATAAGCCAGAAGCAACTGTAGCCAGCAAGGTTTTTTCATAACTTCATCTGGTACACCAAGTGTGTTGTTTGCTTGATTGAGAGGGACTTCGGATAGCACTCATGCTCTAGTCCAGGGGTGGGCAATTAATTTTTCTAAGGGGCCACATGAGAAACTGATATTGTTGTGGAGGGCCACAGCTGCCCCGTCCCCCTCACTGACCCCGCCCTGTCCCCCCCGAAGCACTGATTCCTCTCTTCCACCAATGCCACTCTGCCTCTTGCTGCTTCCACCCCTCCAGCACCACTGACATCATGGGTCAGATAGGGACAGCCAAAGGGCCAGATTTAGCACCAAAAAAAGGGGAGAGAAAAAGGTATGCGTAGTACGCATTGGCAAGGTTGTCTCAGTACCAGTTTGTTTATTAGAAAATATGAAGGCCACAGTTAGCAAATCTTGATTAATATTTATTTAAACTCAGGTTTACGTATTCAAACTGGTATATATGTAACAGAATGGGGGATAGTAGTCACTTCATGGCTTAACCTTATGCAATATGCTCTACATGGGGCTGCCCTTGAAAAGCATTCAGAAGCTTCAACTGATCCATAGTGCAGTGATACGGCAATGATGGGCATGCCTCAGTAAGCCCACATGAGCATAGCAACTTGAGGGACCATCTACTGTAGCTCCTGTGGTGTCTACTGAGCTGGTTCAATCTGACAGAATTAATATGCTCCAGATTCCTTCAATCAAGCAGTGCCATGCCATCAAGACCCCTGAATTGTGTCTTCTTTGTTGTAGCACCTGCCTTTTGTAATGAGATTCCTACTGAAATCTGCCTAACTCACCAACCTGATGACATCCTTAAGAGCCTTAAAGGCGACTTCCGGTTGGCGTCACGTTGGAGAGGGCATGCCGATGAAAACCTCGTAAGGCTTGCTCGGCTTTTTGTATAATCGTGGCCGTGTTAGGCAAGGAACGCTCGTGAAAAGAGCACCGGTGGAGAGGGGAAGCCTCGGAGCCCCAGAGGGAGAAAGGCGATCTCCTGCACGGGCGAGAGGCACCTTCAGATCGTGTGCGAAAGGGACCGGCCTGTTAATGGCCGGTCAGAAGACGTGACAGCCAGCTGTTTTAGAAGGAAGCGGAGAAGAATTAGCAGCAAAGGTATTTGAACTGGGAGAAAAGAAAAGGAGACTGTTTGGTGAGAAAATAGCCTGAAGGAACGTAAGCACGAAAGCGAAAGCGGGTGCGGACTGAGGAAGCGGCGAATGTAAATCGGAGAAGAAAGAGGGGAAGTAAGTGATGTGAGGAAGACGTGACAGCCAGCTGTTTTAGAAGGAAGCGGAGAAGAATTAGCAGCAAACGTATTTGAACTGGGAGAAAAGAAAAGGAGACCTGTTTGGTGAGAAAATAGCCTGAAGGAATGTAAGCACGAAAGCGAAAGCGGGTGCGGACTGAGGAAGCGGCGAATGTAAATCAGAGAAGAAAGAGGTGAAGTAAGTGTTGTGAACTGATTGGAGAAGTGTACGAAGAGAGCCGAGAAAGGGCTGTTTGAACTTTCTGCAGTTGGAGAAACGGAGAAAAAGAAGGTTTCTTTTAAGAGCGGTGACTTGCAGAGGAATAGAAGTAGAAAGATTTGGTCGGGAGACGGAAGAGTGGTACAGGGAAGAGGAATTCTTTGAGAGAAGACTGTCAGTAAAT
>QLTV01001698.1:15383349-15398741 GCA_003457575.1 Thermophis baileyi
CAGCACGCCAGATATCATGGTTGTCGAGGGCTGAAGAGTACAGTTTATTGATATCGCTGTACCAGGAGATGCCAGAGTCGAAGAAAAAGAACTGGAAAAAATTATGAAATATCGCGACCTGGCCATTGAAACTACACAGCTATGGATGAAACATGTAACAGTGATACCCATTGTCATCGGGGCACTTGGTACCATGTCCAAGAATTTCACAAAACACATCAAGAAATTGCAGCTTCCTGCAATAACACCAGCGGAACTGCAAAAGACTGCGCTACTCGGAACATCATATATTTTAAGAAGATACGGCTATGGATGAAACATGTAACAGTGATACCCATTGTCCTCGGGGCACTTGGTACCTTGTCCAAGAATTTCACAAAACACATCAAGAAATTGCAGCTTCCTGCAATAACACCAGCGGAACTGCAAAAGACTGCGCTACTCGGAACATCATATATTTTAAGAAGATACTTGGTTGATACTTAGGACGCTGGCAGCAACCCGTATCAACCATTAGCACCAGTCAGTGGTATTTGTGACACTTTTAAATGTTCAGTTGACTGAGTTTCATGTTTAATGAATAAAAGAGATAATAATAATAATAATAATCACTTCTTATGAAATGGCTTCCATGGGAAAAGTTGTTGCCTACTTCCAACATGGTGATCCTGGTTTTGGGAAGTCACAAAATACTCGTTCCTCTAGCTGCTTTCTGATTTTTTTCTAATTAATTAAAAAAAACTTTGGACATGATCTAAAACATCCCAAGAGTGCCCACCAACATTTTATCTACAACTCATGCAATTCTGTGGTTTCTGCAAAGTTATTTGGTAACATTTGGGGATGAACAAAACAGGTGTACAAAAGGAAGGGGCTTCCCTTGCATTAAAAAGGAAGGCAAATATATTTGCTAATCTTTCAATTGAATGCTGAGAAAGAGAATAGGAGCTAATATAATACTGAATCATCCTTAGGTAATGAAATGAAAAATTTTGGGTTGACACTGGCTAGAAACTGACTATAAAAATAGAGTAGTAATGTACATGGTACCCAATCCAATAGGCCAGAGGGAAAATAAAGTTACTAAATAAAGTAAAGTAATGTTACTAAGTAGTAAATAAAGTTACTATTTGGAATAGTCTAACATTAAAGTCAAATAAAGCCAACAAAAAACATAAATCATTTTCCCCATCCCTTCCTGAAAATAATTTAACACTGGAACTATACTACTTTTCTTTTAATGAGAAGATCTGTAGTAATCTTCAGATGGAGAATAAAACCATGGTGAAGAAGATGATCTGATCACAGACAACTTCAGTTATTCTGACAAAGATTGAATAAATGTCGGAACAAGTAACAACCATAAAGTACATATTCTGAATGACTAATTCCAAGAATAATGTTTTATGGAACTGACCCAAGGGGACTGTTATTAAATCAAGTGAACTTCTTAAGATTATGATAAAGTAAGACGCTATTGCATCAATTGGAAGAACTACAATGTCCGCAAATTTACCTACAAAAATATTATTATTTGCAGATCTAAGGACTGGACTTTTATAAATTGACAAATGCAAGTTTTGTCAATGTACAGGTTTTCATCCAATATTTTTTGGTTTGATGCCACAATGTGTGCTCATAAGCATCGCCCCAGCTGGTTTATGCCATAAACTTTCAATTTTCAGATCTTACAATTTTTATCATTTTAATTATAATAATTATTATAATTATATAATATATAATTATAATATATATATATTATATTATGTTATATATATAATTATATATATATTATAATTATTTATTTTATTTTTACATTATTATTACCATATAATGTTTTTAAGCTGTTGTAACTCAAAGAAAAATCTGTTTCTAAACCTGGCGTTATTTACTTAGAAGGAGCAGATATATTCATTACTGGTGTACCTTAGTTGCTTTACTTTCTGCTTGAATCAATGCTGCTTTTTTTTTTAAAGGTATGTCTGTGAAATACGACTTAGGTAATCAATCTGTTTACTTAAATAGCCATGTTTATTGCAAGTTACTGCCCATAACATTTTAGAAAGTGAAGAGGATAAATGCAACGGCAATGACATTTTAATTGCAGTTGAAAGCAGCAGGAGGAAAACAGTATTTCAATCATGCCTTCTAACGTCCCAGAGGATTATGGAGAAAACTGCTATAAGGAAGGCATGTTAGTACCTGTATTCATTGATTCCATCTTCACAAATAGCTCCATTCTGGCACCAGCTCATTTCACAGTCATTAATATTTTCCAGGCATGTAGGTCCTGTCCATCCAGGCGCACAAACACATAGATAACTCTGGTTGTCTTCATCATGGAAACATCTTCCATTCACACAGAGCTGCAAGTGAGAATTACACAGAGTCCAGGAAATGCTTCTGTCATTATAATATTGAGGTTAAGGATGTTCATAACATACATTACAGCAAGGGAAGAAAATTCCTGTGAATTTAATTTCATCAATAATAAGATACATCACAGAAGAGTGAATCCCTGTCTCTCTGAATCCTTCTCTCTCTCTCTGTCTCTCTCTCTCTCTCTCTCTCTCTCTCTCGCTCTCTCTCTCTGTCTCTCTTTTTTTCTCTGTCCATCTCTCTCTCTCTGTATCTGTATCTGTATCTGTATCTGTATCTCTCTCTCTCTCTCTCTCTCTCTCTTTCTTATTCTCCGGTGCTCTCTTCTCTCTCTCTCTTGTCTATCTCTATTTCTCTCTGTATGTGTGAATATTTGTGTATGTGTGTGTGTGTGTGAGAGAGAGAGAGAGTAAGAGACAGATTAAATCATTGAAGAGTAGAATTCAATATTTAAACAATTGTTAAAAAACGACATTTGGCTATATTTTTTTCTAGTGTGGCTCCTTGGTGTAACCCTTCCACATAACGATGTTTTCACTCCCTGGTTTCTTGGAGAGAAAAAAAGTAGAATTAGCTATTCCATCATTTTTATCCCTGCTATAGTCACAAAACTGAGACCAGGCAAGATCATATTAACAGCCCATCACACACTGTATTTCCTCTGGCCAACCAATGGGAGAATAATCATTCCATCAGTACTCTGTCCCTCAGTTTGCCATCTTCCCAAAGTAAGAAAAATCCACTTGTTCAAATTTCTGAAAGAAAGAAGAAAAATAAGGCAGTAGAACACTGTATACATTTATTTTATCATTATCCAAAACGCCTCAGCCGTTGATATGAACTCAGGCAAGATGTGTTGATGCCATAACACTAGTTTTTCAGTAAGGCACTTTTCTTAAGAGCTGAAATTATGGTTACCAAGACTGAACATCTGAAAGGAAGCAGCAGCAGGTACTGCTTTGCTATAAGACCTCTAAGCTCCCTTCCACCTCTGTTATTCTGGATCACACCCAGCATTAAAAACCAAAACAACACCCCAGAGAAATTGTAAAAGTGATTAGAAACTGTAACAACAGTCTATGGTGGTGGAACATTATAATCTGGTAGCACCTTTTCCATCTTACAATTTTTTATTAAACGTCCTAAGCTTTTGTGAGGTGTCAGTTCTATACATCTGATAAAGTGACTTGCAGCTCATGAAAGCTTCTGCCTTTTTACAAATGTGTTAGTCAGAAAAGATGCTATCAGATTCTGATTGGAAACTAAATGGCTGAATATCAGGTCTGATTAGTTGATATTTTTTGTGAAATTTATGGAAGAGCTCCAGGTTCAGGAGGATTTAAGAGTTCCTAAAAGAGAAATGAGGTGTCTTCAGGTCTTGAGGACTTCCAGTGTTTCAGATATTTTTTGCAGCTTGAGCTGTACTACAGTCCAACCATAAGAAAACTGACTTAGTTACCCAAGGAACACAGCAGGACATTGCTGGTGTCAGATCGGTGGAAATGCCATATAAACACTGGGCACCCTTTAAAGCAGGGCTGGGGAACAATGGCTCTTTTATGACTTGTGGATTTCAACTCCAAGAATTCTAGAAACTTGGCTCAGGGAACCTGGGAGTTGAAGTCCACAAGTTATAAAGGAGCCATTGTTCCCCACCTTTGCTTTAAGGCAAGATGTGGATGGTCTGAGTAAATAAAATTACTTCTAAGATTGCTGCTGAATAAAGGCTACGAATTTCTTGTAGTGGACTTCAAAGACATCATTTTTGACATACAATCTGTTTTATGATGGCAAAGGTCAATTCAGTTCTCCACTCTATCTCCTAAAAGGTTTGCAGTGTCCTATTCATTCCTAAAAGTGTGGGCAACCATGGATCTGCTGCCTATAGATGTAGCCACTGCTTACATTGTCTTGCCTCATCAATGCTACTTAGTGGCAGTCATTGCATCTATGGGAATAAATTCCATAAACTACTTGTTTTGAACTTCAGCAGCGGGAACTGGTAAGATAACCAGTGTTCCTCATTTCTCTTTTATTTTTCTGATACTGTTCCATCAATTGATAAGTCTGGAAGAGAAGGAAAAAATTCAATCAGTGTGCCAATGTTTGAAATTTCGTAAGCCTCCACAGTTCTATCATCTTCGTTCTTAAAAGTTTCTAGAAACAAAGATGCTGGTGTCCACATATTTGTTATATTCCAGTAGTTGCAAGTTTGAAACATGCTCTGTCAACTCTCCTGCAGCTGTTTCATGATCACCTCACATCTGTCAGTCTATATTCCATGGAACTCTAGGGAAGTTACTTTTGAGAAGGAAAATCTCTCATGATTAAGTAAGTTGGAAATGAGCAATTATTTTTGCATCCAGAGCTGATATTTTCCCTTCAACTTCTTAGGTGGCCAAAGGTTGCAAGGACTGTGGTAGTGGTGCAATTGGTACACTGAATTTATTGATGGTTTTAGTTACCAATTTTCTTTTTGTTCCATTCAAAATCAATGGGAAATTGCACGTTCTTATTAGTTTTTTGCTAAAACTGTACAACATGTTCCTGGTTGCAACTTTTCAACAGGGTGATCTCTAGCCTGCTCAACTGAAATGTACCCAATTCGAGGTGTTTTTTTTTTTGTTCTTAGCCTGCTCCACTGAAAATGTACCCAATCGGGGTTGTTTTTTTTTTTGCTACATGTAAAAGTTAAGGAAAATTTTCACATGCCAGAAAGTCTTTAAAGAGATTATGTGCCAACTCTTAAGTTACCACAATTTCTCCATTATCTCTAATGCTGGTCCTTCAGGTCTTCCAATGGAGCATCCATTGCCACTGGGACTCCATCCATCCATCCATCCATCCATCCATCCATCCATCCATCCATCCATCCATCCATCCATCCATTCTCGTTGTCTTCTTTCCTTTCCTTCCACCTTTCCCAACATTACAGCCTTCACCAGAGAACTAGGTCTTTGCATAATATGTAGGATAATTTGAGCCTGGTAATTGGTGCCTCAAGAGAAAACTCAAGGTTGATTTGTTCAATTATCCATTTGTTTGTTTTCTTGACTTTCAGTTATATTCTCAGGAGGCTTCTCTAACACCAAAGCTCAAAAGCATCAATACTTTTTCTATCCTGCTTCTTCATAGTCTAAATTTCACTTCCATGGAGTGTCACAGTGAATACCACTGCTTTTACAATTCTGATCTTTGAAGATACAGACACATCATTGCATCTGAGTATCTTTTCCAAAGCCTTCAGTAATCAATCAATCATAAGGCTGGCAGTTGTGCCTGCTGTCATTTGTTTGGTCTTCTTTATATTTAATTTTAGTCACATTTTTGCAATGCTCTTTGATTTTTATTACTGGAGCTTGCAGATCCTTTTCATTTTCAGCTAGTGTTCTCGGCATCATGCAGGCTATGAATGTTTCTCCTTCCCATTTTAAATTTACATTCATCTTCTTCCAATGAAGCTTCTCTTTGCATATATTCAGCACATAGGTTGGATAAGCAAAGAGAGAGTATATAGCCTTGTATCTCCCTTTTGCCAGCCTGGAGCCAGTCTGCTTTATCATGTTGTGTATGTGGAAATGATCTTGGGAGACAGGGGGGAAAGTCGCAGTTAGTAGAATTGTGGGAGAAGAGATAGCTTAGCCTGCAAAAGGAATATGGACATGGCAAATGTCTCAGAAAGGACCCTTCCTAGTTTTGGGGGGTTGTATGGTCAAGGAGGAATAAAAGTACTTTCGGACTTGCAAGATTCTATTAATGTAACCTTATAATAAAGTAGAATTAGTCCATCTGGTCATGCTTCCTGACGGGACCAACATGCTAGGCTGACATATTCCAACCATGCTATGGCTTCCTGACCTACATATTGGTTTTGCCTGAGAACAATGAGATGATCTGCGATCCCTATTTTTCTAATTCCAACATGATTTAAGAAAGCCAGAAACCAAGAGATTTGGGGGACAGTAAGTTACTCATGTAATGTAATAGTATGAAAACCACTTGCTTGCTAGTGATATTAGCTGATACAGATTAACAGAGTTGAAAGGGACCTTGTAGGTCATCTAGTCCAACCCCCCGCCCAAGCAGGAGACCCTACACCATTTCTGACAAATGGCAGTCCAATCTCTTCTTGAAAGCCTCCAGTGATGAAGCTCCCACAACTTCCGAAGGCAAGCTGTTCCATTGGTTGATTTTTCTCACTGTCAGAAAATTTCTCCTTATTTCCAGGTTGAATCTCTCCTTGATCAATTTCCATCCATTATTCCTTTCTGGCCTATTTGTGTGTTGCGTGTCTGCCTTCGAGTCAGGTTTTGACTCCTGCTGACTGCCTGGAAAGTCCCTGCAGTTTTCTTGGCAAGATTTCAGAAATGGTTGGCCTTTGTCTACTTCCTAGATCTGAGAAATAGTGGCTGGTTCAAGGTAACCCAGCTGGTTTTGTATCTAATACAGGATTAGATTTATGGCCTTCCAGTCTCTAGTCTGATGCCTTAACCATTATACCAAACTGTCTCTAACTAGTGATATATAAAAGAAAAAGATACGGTAAAAAAACATATAAGGCAACATAATTGATTTTCCAGAATCTTGGATGGATATGAAATGTATATATTGGCTATAAGGTACAGTATGTGTTAGATTCATGCGGGAAGAATAGCCAAGACGTAGGAATGGTTCAGCACCTTTATTTGTGGCTAGCAGTAGCGAATACAGACTGCCGGCTGGTGGCAGGGAAGCCGCTTTTAAAGGGTTTCCCTGTAGCCTGCTGGCCAGTGACAGTGGTTCAATTTTCCCGCCGCTGACTAAGCCAATCAGTGGCGAGTATGCAAATACGTACTCGGTGCATCAGTATGTAACACCCCTCCCCTCTTAGTTCAGCAATTGTCCAATCTGGGTCCAATACGAGCAACGTAGTCGCGCAAGTAGGCGGGTCGCCATATAATCCTACTGGGCCTGCGCGATTCAGTTCCTCGGGAGTTCTCACCAGGCACAGACATGGTCTTTGTTGCTCTGTCTCTGCTCCATGGAAATATCTGGAACCGGCCTCCAGGTGTAGAGGCTGAACTTCCTGCTTCGTCGTCCCCGGGTCCCGGTTGACGACACTGGATCTCGGTGATCTCTGGTAGGTGTTTGTGCTCTTCCTCCGGGCTTGAGACTAGCGTCCTCTGGTGTTGTTGAGTTAGGGCCAGGTCTTCGTCATCGGTGTCTGCGCGCCTGGAACTGTATGGTTGGCGGGGCAGAGACCCGTGTTGTTCTGTTGTTTCCGAGGTCGCTCTGGGGTCTGGTTCTGCTTCTGGGCGCCTGAGCCAGGAGTCTCCTACTCGGGTCCTGAGTTGGTCAATGTGTCGCCTCCATCTTCCAGCCAGACCCTGTAGGACTTGGGGCCGGTAATGTCTGTGACTGTTGCCTTGACCCACTTGGGGTCCCCAGAGAAATTTTGGGCGAACACTAGATCGTCGATGTCCAGTGTTCGGGTAGGTTTGTGAGAGTCTAGAGGCTTGTCCGGGTTGTAGGTCGGATTTAGCCTGTCCAGCTGGGATCGTAGCCTTTGTCCCATCAATAACTCTGCCAGGCTGTGGTTTGTTGCTGCACTCGGGGTTATGTGCTGGGCTAACAGGAATTGATCGATTCATTCCTGCCAACTTCCTGGGCCCATTCTTGTCAGAGCCTCCTTCGTCATTCTTACCATTCTCTCTGCCTGACCATTGCTAGCCGGCTTAAATGGCGAGACGAGTACGTGTCTGACCCCTAGGTTTGCCAGGAATGCTTCCATCTGTTGGGCTGTCAGCTGGGGTCTGTTGTCTGACACCAGGGTGTCCGGTAGCCCATGGGTTGCAAATAGCCTTCGTAGTGCCCTGATGGTGGCTTCGGTCGTCACTGAAGGCATGTTGACCACTTCCAACCATTTAGAGTAAGCGTCCACGACTATTAAAAATGTTTGGCCCGCCATTGGTCCTGCAAAGTCTATGTGGACCATGGTGCGTTGGGGGTCTCCCATGCCACTGGGCTGGATTTCGGGCTGACAAGTGGCCACCCGCTCTGCGATGTCTTGGTCCAGGTGTGGCCACCACAGGTAGCTTCTTGCCAGCACCTTCATGTGCACTATTCCCGGCCCAATATGCAATGTCCTGATCACCCTCTTCCTGAGTGTTTGGGGGATCACAACTCGCTCCCCCCATAACAAACAGCCCTTAAGCACCGACAGTTCCGTTTGTTTATTTTTGAATGTTTTAAAATCTTCCCCTTCTTCCTCCTGTGGCCACCCCTTCAACACCCAGTTCATTACTTTGGAGAACACCCTGTCCTTAGCTGTGTGCTCCGTGATGTCCCGGGATGTGACGGGGCTTGTTCGTTCTATGTCGACGAGCAGTATTTCGGCCACAGGAGTGGGGTCTTCCACCAGGTCAGGTTCAGGGCAGCGGCTGAGGGCATCCACGTGGGCGATGCTCCTTCCAGGTCGGTGGAGAAGTGTGTAACTGTACCCCGAGAGGAAAATTGACAAGCGTGTCAGTCTAGGTGACATGTATTGTGGCGTCTGGTTGTTGCCGGCGAGTAGACCCAGCAGCGGCTTGTGGTCTGTGATTAATTCAAACTTGTGGCCATACAGGTATTCATGGAACCACTTGATGCCAGCCACTGCTGCAAGCGCTTCCTTATCTAGTTGGCTGTAGTTGCATTCAGCTGGGGATAGGGTCTTTGAGTAGAATGCGATGGGGGCTTCTGAGCCGTTGGGCAACTTATGGCTCAGTACTGCCCCCATTCCATAAGGGGAGGCATCACACGTTAGTAGCAGGGGGAGGGTCTCGCTGTATTGCATTAGGACGCTGTCCGAGGAAAGTAGGTCCTTTACTGCGGCAAAAGCGTCGGCCTCTCTTTGTCCCCAGGTCCACATGGCCGTCTTCCCCCGGAGCCTATGCAGCGGTTCAGCAACTGTTGCCTTCTGTCGCAAAAAAACAGCATAGAAGTTTAATAGTCCCAAGAACACTTGTANAGGAGCCTATGCAGCGGATCAGCAACTGTTGCTTTCTGTCGCAAAAAAAACGGCATAGAAGTTTAATAGTCCCAAAAACGCTTGTAGTTCTGACTTGTTTCTGGGGGTTGGCGCTTCTTTGATGGCCTTAATCTTTTTCTCTGTGGGTCTGATGCCAGACCCGTCTATGCAGAACCCCAGGAACTCAACGCTGGTGACCCCTATTTTACATTTATCTTTCTTCACTTTGAGCCCCCGTTCTTGAAATTGCCCTAAGACGAGCCGCAGCCTTTGTATTAATTGGTCTTCTGAGTCCCCTGAGATGAGGACGTCATTGAAGTAGGGAACCACTCCAGGAATGCCGTTTAAAAGCCATTCCATTAAGCATTGGAATAGGCCAGGGGCCACGCTGACCCCGAACTGTAACCGGTTGCACTTGAATGCCCCCCTATGGGTGACAATGGTTTGTGCCTCTGCTGTGGCTGCATCTACAGGCAGTTGTTGATATGCCTGGGCCAGGTCTAATTTGGTGAATATTCTTCCGTTGCCCAGGGAGTGTAGTAGATGCTGGACAATGGGCACAGGGTATGCGTTTGGTTGTAGGGCTTTATGGATGGTCCCTTTATAGTCCGCACAGATGCGAATGAACCCATCCGGCTTCATGGGGGTGACAATGGGGGTCTCCCACGTGGCATGCTCTACTGGTTCCAATACCCCTTGGGCTATTAACTTGTCCAGCTGCTCATCGACTTTAGGTCGGAGCGCAAAAGGGACCCTTTGGGGCTTAAGTCTTATTGGAGTTATACTGGGGTCTAGGTTAAATGATATGGGCTTGCCCTTATATTTACCTAGACTCCCATTGAAGACGGTCTGGAAGTCTGTGAGGAGTTCATCCAGCTTGTCCCCTCTTAGTTGGTGCAGCCCCATGCTTGTGGTTTGAGCTGTCTTTTGTTGCTTTTTGGCATCAGTTGTTTCAGTGTGCCCCAGGCCATGATTGTGAACATGGAGCCAGTGTCGAGATCCATGTCGCAAGGCAGTCCATCTATGGCCACTGTGATTATGAACTTCTCTCCCTGGTTGGCATTTGTGTGGCCTACCAAGGTGTGATAGGTGCCCCTGGACTCTTGGGCACCATAGTCATCGCGTCTTCTGCCCCTCTGTGGCCCAGAATGGTTCTGGGCTTGCCTCCCTGATCCCATGGGCGTTTTACTTGGGAATGGGGCTGGTTGGTATTGGGGTGATAGTGTGGCTCTGCATGCTTCAGCTATGTGGCCACGCTTTTGGCAGCGGCGGCAAATAGCCTCTCTAAATTTACAAACCACTCTGGGGTGGCCCCCTAGGCAGCCGGCACAATGGGGCTGCCTTTGGTTAAAGTCTCTGGGGCTTACCCGCCTGTCCTGTTGAATCTGGTAGACGTGGTTGTTGTTGCTGTCGGACTCTTCTTCTGCTTCCGGAACCTCTGTTTGCCAGTCCATTTGTCTTTGTGCGTGGTGGACCCCGCTGGTTTTCCAGACGCTGGCTGCAGAGGTGTCCGAGGATTCGGCGGCTCTGGCTTCTTCGACCACATCTTTAAAATTGGTGCCCCTCCAGATTAGAAGGGTTTTTTTGTAGGTTGAGATCCCTCATACCTAGGATGATGTGGTCTTTCATCATTTCCTCCGGGTTGACGAATTCGCATCTGGAGGCAATCTCCCAGAGGCTGGCAACGAATTCGTTGACTGTCTCCCCTTTGTTGTGGCGTCGGTGATAAAACTCATTCCTGTGCACCATCGGGGTATTGGAGGGGGCAAAGTGTTCCTTTAATGCCATTTGCAGCATGGACCAGGAGATGGATTCTATAACCGTGGGTGCCACCAAGGTTTCTGCCAGTTTGTAGGTTTTGGGTCCACAGTATGTGAGGAAGAGAGCCCTCTTCCTGTTGTCCGGCAAATCCTGGAAATTATTAGCTTCCAGGAACATGTGGAATCTGGACATATATGTTCTCCATTCTTCAGTTTGGGGGTTGAAGAAGGCTGGTGCTGGAGATTGCTGCTGTGCCATCCTGTTGAGTTGGCCGATGCAGGTCAGAACGAGCTTAAGATGGCCGCGGATTGCCACGTGGTGTCCTTTGTCCTGTTGTCTTCTTCCACTACCTTCATCGCCAATGTTAGATTCACGTGGGAAGAATAGCCGAGACGTAGGAACGGTTCAGCACCTTTATTTGTGGCTAGCAGTAGCGAATACAGACTGCCGGCTGGCGGCAGGGAAGCCGCTTTTAAAAGGTTTCCCTGCAGCCTGCTGGCCAGTGACTGTGGTTCAATTTTCCCACCGCTGACTAAGCCACTCAGCGGCGAGTATGCAAATACGTATTCGGTGCGTCAGTACGTAACAGTATGTGTGTGAATATAGTGATAGATAAATATTTATTTTGAAACTTCCTAATAATGCCTGTTAGTGTTAGTGGTCTATAGATTTAAAAAGCTGAGCAATGACTCATCTAAACCATTAAGAGAACCTGTATAGATATTATTCTCTACAATAAAAATCAGGACTGTTTAATAGGTATATGTAAGAGGAATATCTGCCTCCTCTAATCAATGAGTTGAGTATTAAAGAAAGGGGTGATTCAGGTGGAGATAATCAGTGTTTCACTCCCTCAGTTTGATTGAGACTCAAACTGCTATTTAAAATGCTACTGAGATGTGTAATAACAACAACTCTTGGCAAAAATCTGCAGTCTTAATTTGTCTTTGATTAAGTTTTAAATTGACCTTAAAATTGAATCTTTTTGCTATTCCATTAGTGCTAAGTTCTGAAATTATGCCTAGACTGTTTCTCATAGAAAACACTCCTCAGCTTGATCAAAGCTTGCAAAATGAATCCCTTACTTGAAAATATGGAAATATTCTTCCCCTGATAATTATTAAAACTATGTTTCCAATCTAAGTGCATGCAAAGTAGATTGTAAACAAGGTCCCCAAAGAAGTGAGGGCAAAGGGGATATTTGAAAATGACTCTTTCTCCATAGCCTACATTTCATTCCTAGTCAAGATCTCATTGGGACAATTTTAATTATCAATAATTTGAGCTGAAAACTTGGGCTTAGATACAAAATAAAAAAAAAATGTTTCATCTGTGTATAAAGACTTTTCCCTTTCTGCTTTCTGGTAGCTGCCTTTGCCATTCTTTGTTCCTACTTCTGGGCCATGATCCCTCATAGCCAAAGAAGTTAATATTGGATGCCAAAACAGGATGTGAAACACGAATGGGTTAGAATTTATTCCCACACTGATTAGAAGCCATCTCCAGAGCAATCAATAAATGTAATCCTGCCCCTCCTTCAAACAAGTCTCCTTGTCTTACTCTTTTACACAGAAAGAATGCAAGAAAAAGACTCAAAACCTACTGACTTAATTTGTATTCATATGCCATTTGAAAGTAGAGTACTTGCTGAAATTCTTGGGTTAACTTTCACCTTCTTCTTCTTCTTAAGGAATATAACTAATCAGAGCTCCTAGAGTTATTCTTTAGGATTAACTACTTACAGTCCAGGATGACACAAGTTTGACTTTGATATTTGTCCCTGAAAACACAGTAGTTTGGGAAACTTCAATATTGATTTCTTTCAAATAATTCTAGTTAATGAAAGCTCTGAGAAAACTACACTTAGGCTTAACTGTTTGCAATCTGGTTGCTACAAGGGATGTCTGACACATTGCATGAACTCTCTGCATCCAAGTGGTTTGGTGCCTTTTAATTTTGGTAAAATATTTCTTCAGTGTGCTTTTTAATATTAGCAAATGAATATTTAATTAAATTGGATTATAGAAATGAGTGTGACTGAACCAACTGAAGTCTTGCATGCAAAATAGGAGATTAGTCCATGGTGGATCTATATCATTCAAATGCTTCTGTTTGCATGGATGCTTCAGACCAGTGGTGAGATCCAATTTTTTTTTACTACCGGTTCTGTGGGCGTGGCTTGGTGGGTGTGGTGTGGCTTGGTGGGCATGGCTTGGTGGGCGTGGCAGGGGAAGGATACTGCAAAATCCCCATTCCCACCCCACTCCAGGGGAAGGATACTGCAAAATCTCCATTCCTACCCCACTCCAGGGGAAGGATACTGCAAAATCCCCATTCCCTCCCCACTCCTGGGGCAAGGATATTGCAAAATCTCCATTCCCACCCCACTCTGGGGCCAGCCAGAAGTGGTATTTGCCGGTTCTCCGAACTACTCAAAATTTCCGCTACCGGTTCTCCAGAACCTGTCAGAACCTGCTGGATTTCACCCCTGCATCAGATGTTTTGATGCAAGTACCTAACTGAAGCAATTCCATGATGGTGTCAATCCATGTGTGTCATCTTTTTGACATTGTCACAGTTTATGATGGATGGTGCTTTTCAGCTATTGCAGAACACACTCAGATCACTTCTTCAACAGGGATGGGCAGGAAAAGCAAAAAGTTCTATTAAACAGGAAGACAGACTAAGTCATCCTGGCAGCTGAAGGAAAAAAAATGGAAAAAGAAATATATATATATCTTTCAGAATGCAGACAGAAATTTCAGTCCATGGAGAAGGCAGAAGGACTGGAATTTTCCCTTTTGTCTTTCAAAATAAAAATGCTTCTGGACTTCCGTGGAGGACGTGAACTGAAGATGTGCCCTCACATTGCTGGGCATAATCCTGGAGCATTTCTGAAAGGCAAACCAGGGGGTAAATCCTCTTCGGATCAAGAGGAAACCCTGAGATTGTCCGCTTGAATTCTGTAGGGTAGCTCCTCAGGGTATGTTGAGAACCAGAGGGATCTTGCTAGTGCTTTTGGAATTGAGCGCCTAGGAAGTGTGGGAAATACAGTATCAGGCCCCATGCCTTAGAGGGAGACTATTTGTCACAGGCTGTCATTCCTGGCTTCTTAAAGACGTAACGTTCTTTTGAATGTAATGGACTGAGACCTTCCATTTAGTGAGCAAAAATAAGACCAACTGGGTGAGTGGAAATCCCTAATCTCTCAGAAAGATTGAACTGTGATTAAAAGGGAAAGGTGGTGAAAAAGAAGAAATAAGAGCAAAAGGAATTGATTAAGAGTGATTTATTAAGGGCCTCGTGGGCAACTTTGGAATACACATATACTGTATAGCACCTCTGGTTGGATGGACATTATTAGATCTAAATATACTAAAACTCTGGTCATCTATCAAATGCAACTCAGTGGCAATATTTACTTACAAGTACAAGATTTGTTAACAACACTGTTTGGATCAGCAGCTTTTTCAGCCCCTGAGACACCTGGAACAACTGGTTAAATCTTTTTTAAAAAAAAATACTATTACTGTAGTTTTTATAGATATTTGTTACTAAGAAATAAATTTGATATGCAAAAGTTAAGAGATGAGTGGCATAAAGAATTAAAGGTTCCTATACCGCCTAGACAATGGAAGACTGTCTTAACTAAAGAGTGTCTTCAACTGAAATGAAATCTAACTAAAAATAGACTTTAAAATGCCAGACTACATGAGCGATATGGAAAAGGATGCTACAATGGATTTACATTTGAAATCGGCCAATGTCTTAATAAGTAAAGGGGGCATACAAATGATAAATCAGAAGAATGATTCAGAAAGCTTTCTTAGCTTGGATTTACAAAAGGGACATGTTAAACTACTGAAGCTGTTCCTGAAAGGACATAAACAGAAAATAGTAAGAAATCGATTTGTGACATATTTTCTGAAGGGATTAAATTTAAAAAAAATATTTTAAAAAGTAAACAGAACAAATACAAAAGAAATATAAAGTGGATTTATTTTATCAGGGTTAAATTATACATGCTGGGGTTTCTGGTAAAAACATTTTTTTTAACCAGGATTGAATAACAATGCTTTAAAGATTTATTTATAAATGAGGGGATATATTTTTGCTTTTTTTTTAGAGAAAGTGATAAGCCAAAATACAGAATGAATGTATTTGATTAAAGCTATATCTATATCCAACCACCCTCCCACCCATCTATCTATCTATCTATCTATCTATCTATCTATCTATCTATCTATCTATCTATCTATCTATC
>QLTV01001698.1:15402110-15413964 GCA_003457575.1 Thermophis baileyi
AGACCCTATACCGTTTCAGACAAATGTCTTCATAAAACCTCCAGTGATGGAGAACTCACACCTCTTTGATAAGTTTTCATCCATTACTTCTTGTCCTGCCTTCAGGTGCTTTGGAGAATAAGTTGTTCCCCTCTTCTTTCTGACAGCCGCTCAAATATTAGAAGATTGATATAATGTCACCCCTAGTCCTTTTCTTTGTTAGACTAGACATAAATGGTTCCATAGGACATCTTCACCAGTTTTCTGCTAACATGGTATCGTCCACATTTGAAACTGTGTAAATCTCATAATATCTTGAAAGCAGGGCACACTCTTTTGAAATATGCAGTATATTGTTTATTAATGATACAACATATTTCTATAGCATAATCATAGCATAATCTTTTCATAATTGTGCCAAATATAATCCTGAATTATTTTTAGCAATTTTTCATTTAATTAAGCAAATGCCATTAACGTTTAGAATCTTGGTATTATTGAAAACTTAAAAACGTAAATTCTTGTAACCTCTCTTCTCATTTATTTCAGAAAAAAAGTGATTCATCTGATTAAATGCCCAGAATCCTAACATAAATGTACATTATAATCTGTATAAATAAATTAAAGCAAGTATGAGAACTTCTTACAAATATTACACTAAAAACCTTCAGTCACTTCCACTGTCACTCCCTAGCTGAAATGTCCATAATGATTACTTCATCAGTTCAGAGCATTGCCAGGGGAAACAATATTTACCCTGTTAGAGATAAATGATAAATTTTTCTCACATGGCAGACAATTTGCATTAAATATTTTGAAGCAATCTGTATAAGATTTATAGGTTACTTCATATTCAGGGCTAAATAATAGACTTCAAAATCAAATAACTCATTGGTAAATGCATTACCATATATAGGGGTACGATTTTTGGGATCCCCTATATATTGATCAACTCTATTGATCATATTAGGCCAGGCTTTCGCAGTTATAAAAATATCTCTCCTGCATATGTTCTGTTTTGGGTGGTTTCATGGGTATATGTATATGTAGTTTAATTGGCAACAATGCATAAATGATTGCCTTTTTCTTTGAAACATTTGTCTTTGCAACTTAATCTACAGCCCTTGGAATTACTTGATGGTATCCCAACAAGTCTGTGTCATCTATCTGATTGTTTTGAGCTGCCAAAAATATCTTGGTGCTATCATCAAGGGTTTCCGGTTAGTACATAATGATCTATAAATGAGGGACAGAACCTTCAGATGTTAGACACAAATCCTAAAAAGAGAAGACAAAGGTGAAAATTCATCAACTTAACTTCCAGATGAAAACTTTGATCAATGTTTTAGCTTTTTTTTTTTTTGGCTCTGGATAAGGAAGATATGGAAACACAAACTGATAAAATGTATGGAATAAATTCCAGATTTGTCAAATGGAGAAATATTCCTAGAGATGTCTTGGTTCATTTTGTTAGAAAAAATTCAAGGGGTCAAGTCTTGCAATTGCATTTTAATACAAGATTGAAAATGGATAATACTGAATGAATGGTCATAAGTCGAGATCTATCTATGTTTATGACAGCATATTTAGTTCCAACATTTTTTATTATTAAATTTATTGGCTACCCATCTTATCACAGTATAACTCTGGGTGGATTTGCTTCATATTTTTCTTCTCTCTGAAGAATAATTGTCACCATTTATATTTTCCTTACCTCTGAATTTTGCTTGCATGCTGTCCTGCATATATATGCCAGGTCATAAAGTTTGTCCACACACTGAGCTCCAGAGTTGCAAGTTATATTGTGAAACAAACAGGGATCGATATTTACTTCACAGTGCTGACCTTGGAATCCTATGGAACATTTTTTTTGTTTCAGAAACAAGAGCACATCTGTTCAAGAGCTCTTAAAACTTTAACTGAATTTAGCATTTCAGTGGTTGCATTACTGTTGGCTTCTTGTGAATATAAATATGGGACCCTGAAAGGAATATTATTTTAGCATTATGGAAACAAGAAGTCAGAAATGATTCAGTGTACACCAGAGATGGGCAAGTGTGATAAGTTTACAACTGGTGTGTCAGGTTCCAAGTAATGCATCCATCACAAATCGAACTCCGAGGCATTTCATTTCCTCAAAGAACAAATTTATTTAGATACATCATCTTGGCACTAACTAGTAGAAAGCCAGTACTAAAAGTTCCCGGGATTTCCACTCCACTATAAGTACGAGTTTCTCAATTTTTCAAAACAATATGTCACATTATCCAACCGGGATGAGAGCTGGTTGCTTGGCAACTTCACTCCTCCTCCTCTGGTCAGCCAGCCGCTGGAATGTATCTGACTCATCGGCTAGCTATGTTGTTTTGGCTGAAGACTCCCTCGACCTAAGCTCTCCCCCCTTCAACTCCTGACTGTGTCAAACTGAATTCATGTGAGAATAAACCAGGTTATAAACAATCCCACAACCCTATCAGATTCAGGCTGGACTTCAGCTCCCAGAATTCCTGAGCCAGCATGTATGTGTGTTGCGTGGGTATGCACATGTATCCATCCTCTAGGGAGTTGTCCAAATTCCTTATATTACTCTTCTCTGGGATATATTTCAGGGAAATGTTTGCTTTGTGTCTTAATATACTTTTCCGTTTTCAAGGTTTTGTTGATACACTGTTTATTTGAATCAAAATTAAAAAGTAAAGGCAGACAAATACTACCCACAAAAGACTTACCCAATGGACAGGTGCACTTATAGTGGCCTACATCATCGCTACAGGAGCCCCCATTTTTGCAGGGATTACTGTCACATTCATTGATTTCCGTCTCACAGAAAGTTCCTGAATAATTTTTTAAGGAAACAATTTTATGCAATGCTAAATTTGAGGCTTTACATCATAACAGTGAATTTCAACTGCTCGATATTTAAAAATCAAAATCTTCCATGGAAACATTAAAATGCATAAAGGATTTTTTCAGGTGGATAAATAAACATTAGAACAAGAAGAAAATGCAGACATATTCAGAATCCCTACTGATAAACATTTGATTAAGACTGAAATGCTGGCACATCCAAATATTTGATGATTAGTTGCTGTTAATCTCTCTACTATATAAATAATCTGACTCTTAGGTGGAAAGGGTTCCCCCATATCTTGCATTGTCATTTACAGTAGAATATTATTATCAAACAAGAAATATCAAATCCAGTAGATTAGGCATAGGTACAAAAGAGCCAGAATAATAAAACAATAAAATATCTTCAAGAAAAAACAACCCAAACTAACCGGTCTTTCTCATTTTTTTTTTTAATACAAGGTAACTGGGAAAAAAATGCAGAAAATACGATAATTATTAAATGTCCCCAAAGATGGATTTATCCAGTTGGTTTATCTACTCCTGTCTTCTTAATACATTCCCAAGAATTAAGAGGATATCCTAGGACAGATTTGAAAGGACTGCAAGGACTTAAGAAAGTTGACATAAAGAGAAAATGGCATCTGTTTAAATGAAACACAGAATACACTTGACATTTACTCAAGAATACCAGTTCCCAGGGCCTAAATCAGGAGTCCCCAAACTTTTAAGCACATTGACCTTTTCAGGAAATTTCACATTGTTCATTGATCCCAAAACATTTATTACATGAAAATAAATATAATTGATACTACTTTAAATAATAGTACTAAGAATAATAATGACAACAATAGATAGTCTCAGTAATTCTTAGGGGTCAGTATTGATCACTTTGGGGAACCCTGGCATAAATGAAGAATATATATTTACCCCTTTTCATTTTCATTAATAGAATATACAACATTGTAGTATATATAATTAATATCATACTTTGAAACAAATATCCACAAATAGGGGAAAGGTTGACTCTTCTAATAAAAGTTTAGAATATAGTTGACTCTTCTAATAAAAGTTTAGAACCTTTCCCCTATTATATTGAAGTCAAGATAATGCTAAGATAAGTCATAGTTTTCCCTTAGTTCTTATTACTACTTGGAAATGCATAATTTACAGCATTACAATCTGATTAAGTATTAAATGAATGTCAGGGGAGATCTTGATAATAATCCACATGGCTTTTGATACCTAATTATCACTCTATTCTTGACTGAGGGTTGTATAATAGGAAATTGCAACAAAAGAAACAGATAGGCTTTTTGCTTATGCAATACAACAGTAGTCATTTCATTTTAGTTGGTAGAACATAAACAGAGAGACTGTGGAGAAAATAGATGCTTTGAAATTGTTTTACTTCTTTCCCCTTTTACCTTAATTTTCCTTTGCTAAATATAACCTTGGAAATTGTATATGATCATCATCAGGAAATTTTATTCCTGAACACAGGGTACCAGATAAAGCAAATTGAGTTAGCACAGTTTGCTGAGCGAATCATGGTGATGGTGATGATGAAAAGCTAATCCCATGAAAATTGTGATACCGGTAGTTGAAAAACAAGAAGGGGAAGAAATATTTTAGGTGTTGGATTCTTTGTCACACAGGCAAAACCAAATATTTAAATCAGGGATGTTCATCTTTGGCAGCTTTAAGACCTGTGGACTTCAACTCCCAGAATTCCCCAGTCAGCCATGCTGGTTGGGGTATTCTGGGAGTTGAAGTCCACAAGTCTTAAAGTTGACAAGGTTGGACAGCTCTGATTTAGATAATATAAAGTTGCTAAATGGATATATAGCCATTGACCCTGTCATTATCAGAATGAAAAGCTATAATCTATCACTCTGGAGCCAGACTAAACATTTTTTGGAAGCTCCGTTAGTGAACAGTGAGATTCATCACACCATCACAAATCTCACAGTACACTACTGCTATTTTGCTAAAATGTGAGGAAAAACAAGCACAACCTTCTAATTTCTCTCTTGCCCTCAAAGAAATTGCCTAACATGACACAACTGTGATTTTCACAATCTTGTCCCTTCCATTCTAATCAAGAGGAAGTGGAAAGGGAAAGGCACACTCAGAAAAGACTGAGTTTAATGTATTACAGATAGTCCTCCACTTACTATCACAATTGAGCCCAAAAGCATTTGTTAAATGAGTTTTGCCCCTTTTTATGACCTTTTTTCACAGTTGTTATGCGAATCACTGCAGTTTTTAAGTGAATTGCGCAGTCTTCAAACAAATCTGGCTTCCCTCATTGCTTCTAAGAAGCCAGCTGGGAAGGTTACGAATAGTGGTCACATGACCCTGGGACAATGCAACTGTCATAAATACATGTCAGTTGCCAAGCACCTGAATTTTGATCACGTAAGTGTGAAAACCAATCCTAAGTCACTTTTTTCAGTGCTGTTGTAACTTCAAATGGCAACTAAATGAATGGTTGTAAGTTGAGGACTACCTGTATTAACATTAAAAGTATAATGTACTTTTTCAGTAAGATATTATGAATGCTAGGAATGAATTAATCAGATGTTGAAGTTGTGTTTTCTATTTCGAGACTATAATTCTTCTTCGGTGAGTTTGATATGAAAGCACATATTTTCAATTCTGTTTCATTTCCTTCTTGTCTTTTCTTTATGTTTCCTTAAATCTCTTTTCTTTTATACAATGAACAAATGGAAAAGAACAATTCTGGATCATTATCTATTGTTCTTATCTATTGGGAGGGGTGGGCTGGATGCAGCTTTCCATTTCATCACTAATATCTGATTTGCTTTGGCATTTATTCTGCTCTGCCACAAAGTTCAGAAATGAAAGCATAATAAACTGTAGCTCAAATACATTCTGATTTGTAGAACACTGAGAGCAATGCAATTTCTTAAAGTTTAATAACTGATTGCTCTTAATAGTGAGGTATTTATAAATTATAAGTTTGGGCAATGTTTAAATTGAATCTGACATAGAATTACTGTAAAAGATACATTGGATTCTCATTTTTTGTAGTTAAATAAATATTATTAAAGCAAGCTACAGCCCTTTAAAAAAAAAGAAAATGCAAATATAGTTCAGTGATTTACTTGCTTTTTACTACACAGTCTATGCTTTGTTTTTAAAACCATTTTGTTTGTGCTTTGGTTTTAACAATGCTTATCATAATAAAATCTGGCATTTTATTTGGCTTAGCTAGATGTTGCAAACAAGATGTTGTATAAATAATCCAATAGGAAATTGTAGTTGTTAAGGGTATTGACTGTGACATATGTGCTACTGAGCTCAATTGGCTTCTTTCTCTAAACAATCCTTCCCAGCCTGGAAATAATTTCCACTGAACATCTTGAAATTTTGGAACATCGCTGTTGAGATTTTAGTAGGTTCATTCAGATGAAACACTACGCCATGTTTTCTTGCATTCAAATCCATAATTCATGGTTTGCAAGCATCTATCAAACTCGGAACCATAGCTATGTAATGCTTATTCCTCCTTCTTAACCCCACCCTATTCTCAACCATGCCTGCTGCATAGTTATTCACTCCATCCTATCCTACTTATCCTTCTCATGACCAACCATTCCCCTCTAATAACGCTGTCCTTGTTTATTCTTCTCCTGCATTGTCTGGATCATATCCTAATTCCAGGCAGAAAAGAATGAGACATTTTCTCCAGAGAGATCCTTAGTGATGTTGGATTTAAATATTATTCCCAGTTACCTCTCTTCTTGGGGACTCAGAGAGAGCTACTATGCTTGGTGTGAACAGCACTTCCAGCCCCCCTGATAGTGGCTTGTTAGAAGTAAGCAAATTATTTGGCTGATCACTATCAAACAACAGCACCTCTACTGCACAAAGAGCGTATTTTCAGATGCATAACTCATGCCTTCAATGCTTTCTTAATTGGAAAGACTGACTCATCAGTATGCTCCTCAATTCCCAGCCTGCATATTGCAGCAAGCAGCAGGGAAGACCGGCATAAAGGAAATGGGCTAAATTTTCTCTGTACTGCAGGCATACTGTAAGCGCAATAGGTTGTGTTGTCGCAGGGCTCATTACATGAACTGGCCTTAAGACTGTCTCTAGATTTTTCATTCCCCCCCCCCCATTATTATTATTTTTTGGGGGGGGCGGGAGTTTCTAATACTCTAGTTATCTCAATATTACAAATCATTTCAGTTTTAAATAATATAACATTAGGCCTGGGCAAAAGTTTTGAAAGACACTTTCAGTCGTGGCTTTGATGAAGTACCCTTTCCATGTGGCTCTACTAGGTACTGAACGGAAGCTACTGTATGATATTAAATTGGCTGCTTTATTCCCCTTTTGTGTATAAATGCACATAGAATATCTTTCCATTGATTCAAAGCGGCTGCTGGAACCCAAGCAGACCAACTTAGTGCTCACAACTGGAAATGCTGAGATCTAGTGCTCACATTTTTGAGTCAAGATGCTGCCCTCAAAGAGGATCATTCTAGTTGGAGTTTAGGTAACTCTGTGAAGGAAAATATGACAGTGCATCATATAGTCCTATGATCTGCTGAACATCCTATGCTCAAAATACTGATTCCTTCATTAAGTTCAATCACAACTACTGCAAGTGCTGATTTAAGTACAAGTATATAAGACCCGGTCTTATATATTTTTTGCCTCCAAAAGAGGCACCAGGTCTTATTTTGGGGGGGATGTCTTCCACTGTCTCACCTTGTGGCGGCGGCACGACAGCCCCGCCCAGCAGGAGCCACTTCTTCTGCGGCTGCTTGCTGCCACTCGTGCGAGGTGCCCCTGACCTTCGTTTCGCTGTCAGAGGCCTTAAGGAAAGGCCTCTACAGCCGAGAAACGAGCTCCGGATTGACATGTGCTGCGCCCCTGGCCTCCGTTTCGCTGTCAGAGGCCTTTAGGAATGGCCTTTGCAGCCGAGAAACGAGCTCCAGATTGATGCGTGCAGTGCCCCCTGACCTCTGTTTCGCTGTCAGAAGCGCAATCAGAGCTCGTTTCTCGGCTGCAGAGGCCCAACTTTTGCTGATTTGGGTCAATCTGCTGGATTGCATTAATGAATTTATACATTATACATTAGATTAGCCTATAAAGTGTTTTATTTACTTCTGGATGAACCTAACATATAATTGCAATCATTAATGGTTAGTAAACCAAGTTTGAAGGTTTAGTCTGAAGTACCTTGTTGAACGAGCTATGGTTAAATATGTATCTTGATGTAATAAAAGAATTATCTGATAAGTGAAGAATTTCCTTCACTAATATGTTACAAGAACCTGTTCTTTTCCCTGCACTTGTCTAGTTTTCTTTCTTTTGATAACCATAGAAGATAAACCAAAAACTCAGAATCTCAGAAAAGAATGTACTTTTCAATCAAGAAAGTTTTATTGGTTTTTAATTACCACGCCTGATGTTTGAATCACTTGATTCTGCCTAATACTAGAGCATTATAGTAGAGTTACTTGATTTTGCCACTACTATAGTAGTGATAGATTATATTTAATGCATGCCATTTTTTGACATTGAGAGAAGGAGAAGAAGGGAGAAAAAACTAGCCCATCAGCTCTTTTTTAAGTAGCACATAGCCAACCAATTGTCCTTGAAGGCGCTTCCTTTAATTAATTACTATCTCTCCTTGCATGTAGAATGACCATATTGGCAGGAATTGATTATGAGGGCACTTGATTTAAAGGTAGAAAAACCCTTCAATTAAAATTATCTTATTACTGACAACATAACAATGTCCTGTTTAAATTCATCAATCTGAATATCTACTTGAAGCCCAATGATAATTTTGTGCAAAAGAAAGAACCAGAACATTTTAATATCAATGATAATAATATCAAAAAATTGCCTTGTTTTCATTTTATTTCAGGAAACAAAAACAAATGCATGGGTCTTTGGCTCTTTCTAGCATAATGCTTCAGCAAATCATTTTGGATTAAAATAGTAAATTTTGGAATAAATGCCTATCAGAATGCCACGATAAGCTTATTTTTTATGTAAATGTAATGTTATGTGGCTAGCACAAGAAAAAAAGGAAATTCAAATTATTTGTAGCTGATTTTGTCTGGTTTTATATCTTGAGGATAAGAAAATTTATACCGTAAATTGCTGTTCAACTTTGGTTGCTCCCAAACAGCTAAGCAGAGTCAGATCTGATAAGTGCTTAAATATTAACTATTACTAGCTGAACCTATAGACCTCCCATAGGCCGCCTTTAATCATTATGTTACGTTATGTTATGTTATGTTATGTTATGTTATGTTATGTTATGTTATGTTATGTTATGTTATGTTATGTTATGTTATGTTATGTTATGTTATGTTATGTTATGTTATGTTATGTTATGTTATGTTATGTTATGTTATGTTATGTTATGTTATGTTATGTTATGTTATGTTATGTTGCTAGTTGTAGAATATTTAAATAATGCATATTGCCTGCATGGACTGGCCCTTAGCTGTTTAACATTCACAGAGTTGATGAAGAACACAGTCACTATTTCCTCTTAGTTTCTCTGCTCTTAATATGCTGGTTTATGTTTCCATACATAGATTCAACCTGTTTTATTTCTACTTTGTTTTACTAGGTAAATAATGAAGCCATTCCACTCACAATCCCTTCTTTTTTTTTTAATAGATCTGATCTTGAGGCTTCAGTTCATATAGCTCTTTTTGAAGTCACCAGCATTTTGAGAATGAGAATTGTACTCTGTGTGTGTATTGGTGTGTATTGGTGTGTGCCTAGTTTAAACTTGGTCTTCATGCTATCTGTATAAATACTGGGGAGGGGGAAGTCTGTGGCATCACCCACTCAGGGGTGGGTTCTAACTTACCTCGCTGCCGGTTTGCTTCCTCCCGTGCCGCGTGGCTGTGCCTCGTGGGCGCGTGTGTGCCTCACACGCGCACGTATGCACAGTCCCCAAAAAATAATAAAAATTCAATTTTTTAAAAAAAACACCAAAAACAAGATGGTGATGCATGCGCAGTGCCGGGAACTCGGCTTCTGCGCATGCGCAGAAGAAAAAATAAAATAAAAAATAAAATTAAAAAAATTCAAAAAAATTCAAAAAAAGATGGTGGCGCCCATGGACCGGCACCGACCGAACCGGATCAGTGACATCATCGTGACGTCACCAGTGGGTTGCTACCGGTTCGGGAGAACTGGTCCGAACCGGGAGGAACCCACCTCTGCACCCACTCCCTGGATAAAAATAGCAAAACTCTGAGTTTTGTTTTATACCTTCAAGACGGGATATGTTGAACAAGAAACAAACAAATGACACATGTGCAAGCTGGAAAAAAAATGCAAACTTTAGTCTAGAATCAAAATAGGCTGATTTACAATTCAGCACTGGATGTGAACAGAGTATAATTTGCCTGAAGTTAAATCTCTATTTTTTCCTTAGGTTTTCTATTTTAAGATAAATAGTACAATAGTACCACTTAATCCAAGTGAATATATTAAAGAAAAGCATTGTTCCCTCAATTTTAGCAATATACAAAGAAAGAAAATTTATCTAAATTTGAAAATAGCCTGATCATACAATGCTTTTGCATAATATTTTAAGATGTTTAATAGATTTCATTTTAATGGTCAATTCAGCCAAAGAACAAGTGTTAAAGATACATAATAATTGCCTGCCCAAAAGCTTGGTGGTCATTGGTTCACTGATAATAAGCACTGATGATGTTACCTAGTTTGGTAATGAAATGCCTGCAAAAAAAAAAAAAAAAAAACCCCACCAAGCTCAGAGAGCACCATGGACCCCACAATTCAACCTTGAGCTACAAGTATTTTCTTCAATCAAGAGAATTATTGATCGAATTATGTTTAATTAATCGGGTTACATCTTCACATTATAAGGAAACAGTTCATATTATTTCTTCAATGCACAAAGCATTTTTAAATGGTCCTCTTCTTTTCCTTTTTTCCTCTTTCATATGTGCATGCACACCAACACAGAGACACGTACAACACACAGAGTACAAAATCCAGAATCCCTCCAATCTGTTACTGAACCTCCTGTTTAACGAATATAGTTGTCATTTTAGATTGCACAGTCCTAATCATCGTATTCTAGGGAGAAGACTCACTTCTCAGATTAATGCCAGCTCATAATTGCTGTTTAAATTGAGTTTTCATACTTCAGATACCGGTGAGAGGTTATGCAAACTCTTATGCTTATGTCTTACAATTTTAAAAGTACTTGGTATAATGGTTGATATCGCTAGATTGTATATTAGACACATTCAAGGCGCAACCCTCTATCACACCTCCATTTTGGTGCAAGAAGTTGAATATGAATAATGTACTGCTTAGACAGACTTCCAGTTCATTAATAAAAATGCTAAGTAACATTTGGATTAACACCTATCTTTATAGTACTCTACTGAACACCTGACCCAAATTTAAAATAAAGTCAATTCATAATTTGATTTATGATTTATCATAACCAAATAAACCTGAGCAACTTATCAACTCATAGCCAAGATAGAGAGGGGAGAAGGGGTATTTCAATAAGTATTTTGATCTGTTATTCAGTTTCTCTGACTACTCCACCTCATTTCACTTCCAAAAATTCTACTTCAGGCATGATCTAAGCCTCAGATACAATGAGATTGGATAGAAAATCATTATAAACCAGATGTTGGTTGTATTTCTCCTCTTAGCACTGCATTTATTTTTATTTCAAGGTTAATCTTCCCCAGCTTGTGTTCTACACATTCATTTCAATAGGTTAAGTTGGGAGGTCTGGTAAAAGAGTAATAATTCTTGAGCAACTAACCTGGAATGGAATGCTATCAATTTACAAGACCAGCTATGTTATTTTGTTATTTTGATCTCTTGAAAATAAGGCTGACCTTGTCATCATCCCTTGAAATGAAAGTTTACATTTAAATAACATGTAACTATAAACTAAAATTAATGTATATGTATATGTATATGTATATGTATATGTATATGTATATGTATATGTATA
>QLTV01001698.1:15419916-15435563 GCA_003457575.1 Thermophis baileyi
TCCCAGAGCTCCGTTTTTGTTGCCAGAGGGCTGCAGGATGCCGTCATGGCCAAAACCAGAGCCTTGATGAGTGACATTAAGCTGGCCATGCCCCCCCATGCCCCGAGGTCAAACACAACTCTGACGCGACCCTCAATGAAACCGAGTTCGACACCCCTGGGTGAAAGCATCAGGATAGAAACAGGGAGACTGTGAGTTCTAGTCCCACTTTAGGCACAAAGCCAGCTGGGTGACCTTGGGCCAGTCCCTCTCTCTCAGCCCTCGGAAGAAGACAAGGGCAAACCATTTCTGAAAAACCTTGCCAAGAAAAATTCAGGGACTAATCAGGAAGTTGTCAGGAGTCAATGCTGTTTGAAGGTGCATGCATGCACGCACATACATATACACACACGAGACCCCTTAAAGAATAAAAAAATCACAAAACAAATTGTCCAGTTTCTTAAACTGAAGAGAGTCATTAAATCCAATTCAAAGCCATCTGTTGGCTTGAAGTGAATATATGTTAACCTCTCCCTCCATGCCCACTTTGCTATCAGGTTAAGCAAGGTTTATTCAATTGGAAGTACTAGTGAGGAATACCACCCTTCCTCTGAGACCAGGGGGGAGGTATATGGATTTGTACAGTATTAGAAAGATGCTTAATTCAATTTTCTGCAAAGCAGAACCTGCAATCCAAATTTAGGATTAGTTGATAGAAAGGAAGGGTTATCCTGCCCTCGTTTGGTTTTTTTTTATATCGGGCAGCTGAGCAATTCATCTGTTGAAGTCTGCTTCCCAATTGGCCTGTCCAGTATTAGATCTGGAGGAAAGTTGTCAGGAATTGTTTATTTTCTTTAACAAATTCATCTAACAGCCATCTGGCAGCTCTGTTCTTGCTGCACCTGCTGATCTCCTGCTGCACTTCCCCATAATCTGGGTAACTGAAGTGGTAATGATATAATTGTTGCATTTTTATTTTTATTTTTATTTTACAAACACCACAGTAACCATACAGTTGTCAAAAATGGAATCGGTTTTCTCTTCTTGCTAAGAAAAAAGACAGCACAAAGGTTTCTAGGGAGGTTTGGGACATTTTATGCCGTTTAGATCTGCTCAATTACGTTGGCCTTTGTAATGAATGGATGCATATGTTTAGCATCCTTTGAGGCAGGAAGAGTGAAGATAGGTTGGATATCCAAAAATTTTGTGGCATGCCACACGGCATACCAGCTGTCAATTTGTCTGCCCCTCCTCTGCCAAATTCAGGTAGAGTAACAATAGCCATGGGCTGATTTCTTGATTCTTCGCTTTCTTTGTCTAAAACTTCATGTATTTGGTTTGATTTCAAAAGAGGGTTGTTGGATTCGCGCGTGGCAGCTGACAGGAACGGAGGCAGACACGGTAGAAAAGCAAACTGCTTCTTTATTCAGCACCAGCTGACAGAACAGCGGGCAAGCGGCTTGACAGCTCCTTTTATACTCGAGCTGTCAAACGCTGAGCCAATCCCGAGTCTCTAATCTCCCGCCCGGCTGCTGCTCGCGTCGGAGCCAATCAGAGGCGAGCAGCAGCCGCGCGGTCGTAACTACGAGGACTTAACAAGGGTGAATAAAAGATTGCTTACTACAATGAAATGTCCTGCTAGTTAAATACTAGCAATTTGAATCAAGTAGCATAGGAAATAATTTGTTATGTTTCTGATCTTTACTCATTATTGTGGTTGAAATAAACTCTTCTTTTTACCCATCAATTTTTTTAAAACAATCCTGAAAGTACGATAGGAGAGAATATTTATAGCTCAGGATTGAACTGTGGGGTCCTTAGAGCTCTTTGAGCATGATGGTTTTCTTGTAGACATTTCATTACCAAACTAGATAACATCATCAGTGCTTCAAGGGAGTGGGATTTACTCTTATTTTTATATACTCGTGACTTGCCCTGTCAATGTTGGTGAGAATGTTCTTTGCGGTTCCTTGATTAGGCAGTTGTTTAGAGCACACAAAACACTCCTACCAGCACTGACAGGGCAAGCCACAAGCCAGGGGTGGGTTCCTCCCGGTTTGGACCGGTTCTCCCGAACTGGTAGTGGCCCGCTGGTAACATCACGATGATGTCACAGAACCGGATCGGTTGGTGCCGGTCCGTGGGGGCCGCCATCTTTTTTTTTGAATTTTTTTATTTTTTATTTTTCCTTCTGAGCATGCGCAGAAGCTGACTTCCGGCACTGTGCGTGCAGTCGCCATCTTTTTTTCGGCTTTGTTTTTTTGGGTTTTTTTATTTTTTGTTACTGTGCATGCGCGTGCGAAACGCGTGCGCGCCCATGAGGCACGCCCACGAGGCGCGGGAGGGAGCAAACCGGCAGCGAGGTAAGTTGGAACCCACCCCTGCCACAAGCATATAAAAATAAGAGCAAACCCCACTCCCGTCAACAACCCCACAATCCTGAAAGTTGCACAAACAGTAAAAACAGACATAATCTTCAGGTTGGGCAGGCTTGATTCCTGTCCTACTTGAACATAACCTTGCAATATTCCTTGAAAGAATCCCAAAAACACCTTTCTCAGTGCTTTCTTTTGACTTCCCAGTTTAGCCCATTGTCCTGCTATTCTCTGGGAGACATTTATCTGTGTGCTAAAGAGGACTGATCTGCTCAGGTTTTATGCTCAGGCAAGACTAACTAGATGCTCTCACTTGTTGAATAAAAACATTTCTTATCCTGGAATCGAAAAGGAATAATCTTTCCATATCAGCCCTGGAGTATGCTAACCATTTTCTGAAAACAAATCCAAGTAGTAATGTAGAACATATTTTGAAAATGACATGTTATTTATTTTAGGCTTTGATATGTTTAGCAATGAGATTCTGTCTCTCTCTCTCTCTGTTTCTCTCTCTCTCTCTCTCTCTCACTCACTCTGTTTCTCTCTCTCTCTCTGTCTCTCTCTCTCTGTTTCTCTCTGTCTCTCCCTCCCCCCCTCCCTCCCTCCCCATTTAATATACCCACCCACTCCAGCTGACTCTGTTTACTTCAGGGGACATATTGGAAAGATTAAGCAAGCATTTTGGGTTAAATTTTTGCCAGCTGCTTATCCTTCTTCATATTTAAAACTTGCAAAAACATAGAATGTCTCAGATCTTTGGATCTCAGCAGCATTTTATGAAGACTTTGAAATCCCAAACCATATAGCATGCAATAGATTCTGTAAATTGCACAATCAACTCTAAAATGTTACCTTTCTAGGCAATTCCTACAGGGAGTGTTACTTGCCTTTTGTCACAGAAAACAGACTAATTACTGCTAGCGAATGAATATGGAAGTGACTTTGAGCAGCAAGTTCAAAGAAATACAGGAGGAAAATTTATCAGCAACAATACATATTGCTTGTACAATATGTGGGCACATAACAATCATAGGGGGTGTGGAGACACTTTGAAAACAGAACCTATTGTTTGTTTTGTATACATGAAAGCAATAATTTGAAACTTACAGACAACTAAGAGATGTTTTCCTCTTCCATCTTACCATCTAGAAATGTCTTCACACTAATGGTATTATTCTAACAAACTGAGCGTGCTAAGTAATATGCTGAATACATTCATTATTTTCTTGGGATTTAAGAACCTGGAAAATAATTTTTGATTAACCTGGCACAAAAGACTTTCGGAGATCATTGTACGTAATGTTTCATTAAGTGTGTATTGGTAACTTAACTTCTAAAAGAAGGTTTGCACACTTAGCTTAATTGTTTTTCCACTGAAAAAACAATGGGGAATATGTCAATGAAGATTCAATCATCCAGACCAAAGGCATCTAAAGGTTGAATCATGGCAACTGGACCAAGTTTTGTAAATTTGCATTGACTGATGAAATTGTTTGGATGAGAAACAAAACATCTCAGATTTGCAAAATTTGGTCCAGTTGCCCTGATCCAACCTTTAGACAACAGTGAGCAATGTTATCTCATTTCCTTGGCAATTTGCTGACATTTTATGGCCTCCTTTTAGGTCTTTAACCAGCAGAAAACATTTATAGCTCTATCTATGGTTGAGATGAAGAAGACTTATCAATTTCCTTGTGCCTAAGTCTTTTACTCAATAGTAAAATATACTTGGGACATAACATGATCCCAGAACAATGGCACCTTTCAGTCTTTATAAGATCAAATAATTTGGCTTTTTGGTCAGTTTACATCCAATCTACTGGCTACAATGACACAGAATGGTGGAAGGATATATATGCTCAGACAAGGCCAGCTAGATATATCTTCCAGGGAAGATTCAAAATTTATGAAAACATCCCATTTTGTCAAGCTGTTTTAAAAAGAATTTGCAGTTTGCTTGCCCTTATACATTCTTTTGCTGTAATTTATTATTATTTTTCTTCTTTCGGTATAAATATTTATAAGCTTTTTTGGAAAACAGTAACATTTTAAAATAAATTTGAAAGGCATGGGAAGAATTCAAGGAGGATAGTTCTGTGTTTTAATCTCTTAAGATAAGTTCATCTTGAAGGCATTTTGCAGAAAAGAAGTCCTTTGGGCATTATTGCACCCAGATACAGTATGCTATTAATTTCAGCATTTTTACACCTTCTGTCCTCATAAATCATACAGTAGGCAGATTATAAATGAAATGATATATTACGGGCAAGAAAACCTTTTTAGGAATCAATCGAATAAGAATAAAAGAATTAGAAAAAATGTATTTAAAGTAATAAAGTCTCCAGGGCCTGTTTTAAAGCCATCCAGAAGGACTTCCCTTGAGATTCTCTTCCAGAGCCAAGGTACCACAACCGAATCGTTTTACAGTTTTGTAACATGACATTTCCACCAAATAGCCCCCTACTAGACAAGAAGCATATTCGGTACTGTACGGTTTGCTTTAGCGATAAAAGAAAATAAAATATGATTAAGCTTTAAGCAAAGACGATCTGTCAAGATTAACTTCAAAGGACAATGGTATTTACAGTTTTACAGCTGTTGAGAAACATACTGAAGTTCATCAGTAGCGGGCATTGTAATAACAATTGGTAAATCAATATTACCTCGTAAATGTTAATGCAGCAGGATTTTGTGAAATTGGTAGATCTTTCAGGGTTAGGGTCTGTTTACTAGTGTACGGATTTGTTTTCCCCTGGTTTCTCAACTGAGATTTAATTTTTTTTTTCTAAGCAGTAGCCAGCAGTATCTTTTAAAATCCTCTCAAATCCTTCTCAAAAACATTCTTGCTAATAACAGCCAAAAAAGGATGGCAATTTGTTCATTATTACAAGAGGCAGGGTGCCTTATGTGCTCCCGTATTAGCTCTGCATCGAACTTCTGAAGATGACTTGACGAATGGATTTCCATTTTAGCAGTTCAATTTAATAGGCTATTTAGAATTTGCCGTATCACATTTTAATTTCTCACTTTTAAAGATTTTTTCTCTCTCTCTTAAGACACTTTATATTTGCCCCTTGGCTGTGCAATTTGAAGATTACTTACAGAATGATGAAGATATGCTCTCTCTTAAGATGAGAGCAGTCAAGGAACATTAGCCTACCCTTTTGCCCTGTGACATTAGGAAGAATATATATCATGATCTAAGGCTTTTACAGATTTCTCTCAAATTGTTTCCCACTCCTTTCAACAGAGGCATTTAGGTACATCCATGCAGCTTTAAAGGAATGATAAGATGTTTGGCCTTCCACAATTTGACACATCCATATACCAATTCATGTAAGGTTCTGGTCTAATAAAGTTTTGTTTCTTGCAAATTGGGGGGGGGGAATAGACTTTTCCTTGAATCTGAAGAGAATTATGCCAGTTTAAGCTATACGTCTTCCAATAATCTTTTTCTTTCACAGCAATAAAGCTGGCAAATGATGCTGTCCTCGGTGATTTAATGTGAGACACTTAGGCCATTTCCCTGGCTTGCTTTCCCATCTTACCAAGCATCTCATTCCAGTCTAAAAAACAGCCACTGATTCTGATGAAAGAAAAGAACATAAGTACTTTTGTTTCCGCTTCTGAAACCGCTTCTGAATTTCGTACTTAAGGTGGAAAAGAATGTAACTTTGACTTTGGGTTTTATAGATTAGATTGATAGATCTGTATAGAAATGACTTGTTCATATTATTATGGAAAAGCAAAAAGCTGTGATTTGATGCTAATGCCTTATTCTACTGCAACAGAGAGAGTCGGAAGTCAATGCTTCTTTTTCTTTTCTTTTCCCTACATTTCCTCACTTTCCCCTTTCCCCTCACTGCTCTTTTATCTACTTTTGTATTTTGTATTTTATAACAATAACTTAATAACAAATATTTTAAAAAAAAAACAACCACCACTGATCACTCCCTTTAATTTGTGGTGAGGTAGGATTGGACTAAAAGGATGGTAGGTGGTCAAGAGAGAATCTCCTCTGCTTTCTTGCTTCATGTAATCCCTTCTCTGCACCTGTCAGTCATGCTATTTCTTCCGAAAAACACTAAACTCTTAAACAGCCTAGGTAATAGGCCACAAGCATGATAAGTGAGTGAATTTTGCCCTCAGCCAGGGCTGAAGAAATATCTGATCTGGTACTGAAAGATGAAGGAATACATTTCCGACTGCTTGTGGTACCCAGAGTTATTTTTTACTCATGACTGCTGAACAAGTTTTTTTTTAAGCAACAAGAGGGATGTCTGTTACACTTATGTTTGTAAGACCTGACAAAACCTACAGAAAACTCCAAGCACAGCAGATGCATTTAAGGAAGATAAGCCTCCAATTGTTTCCTCCACATCATTTGAATAGGACTTAGTCCTAGTCAGGGCACAGAGCAAATTCACAAGGAATCAATTTTACCCTTTCAAGAGCTATACCCACTATTATTTCTTTCTCTCACTTATTTTTAATCCCCATGCATTCCAGACAGAAATGGAAAGCAACATGATTCAATCCTTTACTGAAGTGTGGTCATGAAATATGAAATACGATTTATACCCTACAATTTGTTGGATTACGTGCTTGATTAAGTTGCCAACTAAATTTTGGTTAAAAATGCAAAGATCTGTCCACAAAGGGGTTTTTTCCCCTTTATGTACAATTAATATTAAATTATCAAAGGTTTATCTTAGCGGGGGGGGATGGCTCCAAAGATTAGCCACATATTCTTTCAAGGGTAAATCTGATATCTAATTATCCTAACAGATAACCAAGTAAAAATCCATATTACCTGAGTGAATGCTTCTTGTGTTACTGAGTGAAGTGTACATATAACAAATACATAAATGTGTTGTCCTTTTTTTGATTCTCCAACAGATAATACATTTCTCAAATTATGGTTGAAGTTTTCCTATTTTTCAAACCCCAGAATTTATTCACCATATTAAATTACTTACACTGAATCCTCCAATTATATTGAGACACAATCCTTCATTCAGACAGCTGATGCTGAGCAACCTGCAGTAGTCAATTACTTCCTCACAGTTTCTTCCAGTGTAGCTTGGCATGCAGCTGTAAATACAGCAACAGAGTTCAGAAGACTTGAATTATGAAATGCAAATTCATAGAACATAGACCATAGAATAATAGAGTTGGAAGGAACCTCAGAGGTCTTCTAGTCCAACCCCCAGCTTGAACAGGAGTCCCTATACCAGGGGTATCAAACTCGATTTCATTGAGGGCCACATCAGGGTTGTGTTTGATCTCGGGGGGGGCAGGGGGCATGGCCAGCTCAATATCACTCATGTTGGGGGTGCCTGTGGTAACCCGAGTGCTCTGCCAGTGAAAACGGAGCTCAGGAGGACCATGCGGGCTGGTCCTTTGCTGTTTCCAGGGCAGCCCCACGGGCCAGATCTAAGCACCCCGTGGGCCGAATCTGGCCTGTGGGCCTTGAGTTGGACACCCCTGCCCTATACCATTTCAGACAAATGGTTGCCCAGTCTCTTTTTGAAAGCCTTCAGTAATGGAGCTGCGACAGCTTCTGAAGGCAAGTTGTCCCACTGGTTAATTGCTCTCACAGTTAGGAAATTCCTCCTTAGTTCTAGGTTGCTTTCCAACCATTGTTTCTTGTCTTGCCTCTTGGTGCTATTTTATTTAATTCTATTTCATTTAATTCTGAAATTTAATTCTGAAATATTAATTAAATTTCATTTAATTCTATTTCATTCATTCCAGGTTCCACCAAAAACACATTTCCACAGTGTGTTTCTTGTAATTTCGGCAGGACTTGATCAGAACAATAACAAATTCAGGCTACCTGCTGCTAATAATTTAGCCAGGTGAGGTACACTTTGGTAAAGAAGGATTTCCCACCCATCCACCCTTTATTGATTAAATGTCTTTATGTCGGTGTTAAATACAACCTTCTGGAACTCATGTATATATATCATCAACCTTGAGCTAAATAGATAATAACAAACTGTACAGCACCTTGGGGAAGCTATTAGAATAGATGGCTCTATTACTGAGAAATGGAGGAAAGTAATGACAAATGAGATTTAGGACACTTAGCTAATGATCACTATATAATTGGTATGCTAACAGTTGTCAATAGCTGACAGACACTGGCTTGAGGAAGAAATGATGAGTGGATAATGATATGAGTATTATTCTATTTCCTTAGTTATAATTATAGATTTCCTTTTAAGAGGAAAAAATATTTCTTATCTGCAGTAGCTCAGGAGCAGCATCCATTTTTTTGAATAGGAGCTGGCAATTTCCACTGCGCCATTAGTTCTGTTCTATTATTGTGACTCAGTGTTCAAATGGTGAAGCCCTCCTGTTTTACCAGCTCTGTCAGTTTCAAGAATCCTTCCATTTTCAGTGGAAATCAGGACTCAATAAATAGTTCAAAAGCACCAAGATCACTCCAAAGACCTGGTTTTGAAAAGGGAGGATTGGGAGATATGCAGTGGTGGGATTCAGCCAGTTCGTACTGGTTCGGGTGAACCGGTTGTTAAATTACCCACCTCCCCGCTATCAAAGTGGATCCTGGGTGCTGCGCTGCAATGGAGAAACGGGCAACGGAGAAGCCGGCGCAAGGGAAGGAGGAGGCCACTTTCCCTTCTCCTTCCCTCATGCTGGCCGCTCTGTTGCCCATTTCTCCATTGTAGCGCAGCACCCAGGATCCACTTTGATAGCGGGGGGGTGTAATTTAACAACCGGGTCAGGTTGGCCATCACAGGAGGCTCATCCCACATGTGCAGCAGAGCTGGAGGATGGGGATGGGCCACGCCTCCCACGACAGCCAACCTGATCCTGGGCAAACCGGTTATTAAATTATTTGAATCCCACCACTGCAGATATGGTTAAATCAAATGCGTAAATAAACATCACCAACATTTCTGAGCCAATCTCCATCTTGCAAAATTTTCGCCCTTGAAATGCAAACATATGCTTGTTTGCACACTTATGCAAACATGAAAACAGGGAGACACTCACAAATGCCTGAAGATGTGTGCACATTCTTTTTAAATGTACACAAAGAATTTCTTGCCAGCTCCCCCAGCCCCAGTCTAAGCTCCCCAAATCTCCTGGCTCCAAGATTTCCCAAATCCTCAACAGAAAAATGATACTATTTCAATCATAAATTCTTCTTGGAAAATCTCTGGGAACTCCTCCCAGGCAAAGCATTCTTGGACTGGTATACAAATCTCAGTATTCTGAAAGAAAAGGGATTTGTCTCTTATCTAGTTCCTCTTGGTGCTTAAGATTCCTGAAAGCAAAGGAGCTGCAGTCAATGGGTGTTCCTTTGAGTTGCCTTTGGAAACACATTATTTTATGTAACACTGTCTTTTTACAATTTATATGCAATAAGAGCAAACCCCATTCCCCTAGTTACCTAGTTTGGTAATGAATGTCTGCAAGAAAACCACCAAGCTCAGACAGCACCAATGACCCTACAATTTATATCCACACATGCAGACAACGTGAACATGGGGCAACACTAATTATATTATCTTTGCCTTTGGTAACTTCAGATCCAGCATTAATATCTGCAACAGGGAAGCTTTTTTTAAACCCACTATTTTCCATTCAATCAGGGCCCTAATTGCTTGAAGTATATCTAAGAGTATCAGCCTTCCAATCAAAGGAAAGTAAAGCAGAGACTAAGTGGGAGTTTCTTCTTGCTGTCTCTATTCTTAATATCTCTCCTGATCAATAGGATAAAAGGTGCAAAGATCAATGCTTCTGGAAACCATAAGAATGTCTAAAAAAATCACTTTCTCTATTAAAAGAAAGTTCTGAGTAAATTCTCTCAAATGGAATGAGATCAAGAAGCAGAAAAAATGGTTGAGCCATAAGCATTTAAAGCATTTATCACATTTTCTTAAAGTCTTTTTATGATATTTTAGTGGTCTAGAAAACATGGGAATCAAAAAGGAATGAAGAATTGCCGTAATCTATAGTGATATATATTTCTAACCCCTAGCTACCTGTATCTCCCCATAGTACTTGACATTTGCTGGAAGAAAGTGCTATATTAGATTCTTAAATCAAGTCTGTACAGAATAAAAAGACTGAAAAGGTGAAATTAGGATACAGGATAGTCATATATCAGAGCTGAAGTCAAGAAAATTAAATTGAATCTTTTTGGTTATATGTTTAGAATGGAAAACAATTCTTCCCAAGTAAAAGGAACCAGTAGGTTATGAGGCAGATGGTTAGAGGCAAGAAAACCCGACAGGTAATCAACTACAGATAAAACTAGATAACTGGAATCAAATGGAGGAAATTGGAGAAACTTCAAAGATGAAATGGAAGAAATGATGCCAGATTGGCAGTTATGCAGCCAAAAAACACCTGAATACAAATGGACATAAGAACAAGACTAGGTTTGGACATACCCTGGAGAAGTATCCCTTATGCTTTTTTGAGATACACAATCTGATGTTCTCTTTCATATAATTTAACTTAAAAGTATTTGTGTTACTTTTAGTATATTATTTTAATTTAAAATAAAAAGATATTTGGTCATCAATAGGCTGATGATATTCAGTCTATCATTTCATCTAGGACAGGCAGAAGATGTAGTAGATTTTCAGGGTCTGGAAGATGTAAGAATTTGAATAGGAATGAAACTGACTAAAATTGAGAATCTCAGAAAAAGAACTGCCTGTTTATACAAAAAACCTTGGGGTTATTTAATGTCTATGGAGATTCGCGGTCATCCAGGTCATGGTTGTCCCAAAGGTGCTTTTTCACGAGGCAACTGGACTTTCTGGTTTTTCTTTGAAGACCTGAAGAAGCTTCTTGGATGAGAAGCAAAATGTCTTCAAAGAAAAACCAGAAAGTCCAGTTGCCTCGTGAAAAAGCACCTTTGGGACTTGGGGTCATTAGTAGTATCTACCGTAACTCTGTAGACAGTCATAATCCCATGAAATGATCAAGGGCACAATTTTAGCATCTTCTTTCACTCACAGCTCCTGTTAGAGAAGCAGGTGGAATCATGGCCAACGTATTCCTTGCTCAGCTTCAACTGGTATACTAGTTACATGCTTTTAAAGTACAAAAATTTAGCAACAACTACCCATGCTCTTATTATTTCAAATTTGGATTACTGCAGTGAACTTTAATTTATCCCTTGCAGACTAATTTAAAGTTTAACAGAATAGCAATCCATGTGCTGGTGAATCCAAGCTATCCTAGCAATGCCACAACAATATTGCCAGTGCTACCAGTTTGGTTCTGGGTACAAATCAAAGTGTTGGTTTATTATTTAAAAAAGTCAAATATAATAGAACATAGAATACCAGAGTTGGAAGGGACCTCGGAGGTCTTCTAGTCCAACCTCCTGCTCAAGCATGAGATCCTATGTCATTTCAGATAGGTGGTTGTCCGATCTCTTCTTAAAAGCCTCCAGTGACGGAGCACCCACAACTACTGAAGGAAACCCATTCCACTGGTTAATTGTCCTCATTGTTAGGAAGTTTCTCCTTAATTTCAGGTTGCTTCTCTCCTTGATTAGTTTCCATCCATAGTTTCTTGCCTTGCCTTCTGGTGCTTTGGAAAATAAGTTGAACCCCTCTTTGTGACAGCCCTTCAAATATTAGAATACTGCTATCTCACATCTCATCAGGAGATCATCTACCCATCCTGTTTGCTTGACTCGAGAAGGATGCTCTTGTTTCTTCTCCTGATTATTTCCTTTCCCTTTCCTCCCCTCCCCTCCTCTTCCCTCCCCTCACCTCTCCAGTCAATGGATGGAGATGTTATCAGACATTTCTCTGAAATTGTAAGTGGAAGAGTGATATGTTGATAATGCACTGGTGCTTCTGGAAATTAGATATGGTAAGATAAAATCCCTAAGTCTGTGCAGAAAGTAAAATGAAAATTACAGTGTAAGCATCTTCTTAACACTTGTAAATATCTGTTACATACTTTGATACACTTTGAAAGAAAAACAAATGAATTGAGAAATTGACCTTAATCTGAACAGACTTCTAAATGACCTCTCAAAAGGGTTATTTTCAGGGGTGAAATCCAGCAAGTTCTGGAGAACCGGTAGCGGAAATTTTGAGTAGTTCGGAGAACCGGCAAATACCACCATTTGGTGTTGGGGTGGGAATGGAGATTTTGCAATATCCTTCCCCCAGGAGTGGGGAGGGAATGGAGATTTTGCAGTATCCTTCCCCTGCCATGCCCACCAAGCCACGCCCACCAAGCCACACCATGCCCACCAAGCCATGCCCACAGAACCGGTAGTAAAAAAAATTAGATTTCACCACTGGATATCCTATTCTATTCCAGATCGAGTCAGAAAGAAATGCAATGCAAAATGATATGCTTCTGGAAAGGTATATTTAAGCAAAAAATAAATGACACCGGAGCAACTTCCTGGCTTTTGAAATCCTCTTTAAGAAGGCTTGAAGTAGCAACGAGAGCACTTCAGCCATCCTTTTCATAAATGGGTAGGCTCCTTCAATCTGAAAAAGATTTCTTCCTTCTTCTGTTCTAAATTAGTCTTTAAAACCCAAAGAAGAGAAATCATTCAAAGATATGAAACCAATTATCTCAATCCTAAACAGGAAGCTGAATCTTTCAGCTCTCAGAGATGCCATTAGACTAGGCCTGTAAGCAAACTTACTTACTGTGCAGGAAACTGTGCAGGAAATACAGAACTGAATCTCTCTCTCCCCCCTCCCTCTCTCTCTCTCCCTCTCTCCCTCCCTCCCACCCTCCCTTTTCACCAAACCATGGAAGGTTTGAGATTGGCTTTTCTTTGGAAATCTAATAATTGCCCCATTAAACAAGGAATCATCCTACCTCACACATCCCTTATGGCCTTATAATAGGCATTCCCAATAATCACTGATTACAACCACAAATCACCACTTATTTGTTTTTAAATTTCAAAAACTTCTGGTTGCTTACAAGTCTCCGAAAACCCGATGTAGAATTTTGCATTCAGATGAGGTTAGTCTATCTATGGGCATTTTCTTTCTCACTGGACAGACTGAGAATAGCTCCCTGACCACACGCACACACACACACACACACACACACACTACATTTGATATTAACCAAAAGGCTGAGAAGTGATATCTGCAGCTCCTCTTTGTTCAATATGTTAAAGCAAAAGCTCTAGAATGCAGCTTTTTGACCTGCTAAGATATATCCACAGGACTTGTTAAAATTGTGCCATGTTGACCTGAAACCTTTTTGGTCGTGGTGTTTTTTTTCACAGAGTTTTAGAAGTTCTTAGAGGAAATTAAAATCTGTAACTGGCAATCTGGAGGTGTCTATGGAGATTCTCAGTCATCCTGGTCATGGTTGTCCCAAGGGTGCTTTTTCAAAAGGCAACTGGACTTTCTTTGTTTTTCCTTGAAGACATTACAAGAACTGAAGAGACTTCTTGGATTAGAAGCAAAATGTCTTCAAGGAAAAAACAAAGAAAGTCCAGTCGCCTTGTGAAAAAACACTATTGGCAATCTGGAGGAAAGACAGGACACAAATAAAGAGTTTATTAATAGAGTTTATTTGTAGGCCACAAATAAAGACAAATGATTTACTAGCAATGCTATCAAGGCCAGTGGTGGCTGGTAAAAGTTTAAGAACCAGCTCTTCTGGCTCCATTACTGCTACCACCGAACAACTGATTGGCATGTAGTAGTGGTGGGTTGCTGCCGGTTCAGACCGGTTCGCCGGTACCGGTGGTGGAAATTTGCACCCACTCGCCGAACCGGCAGCGATGGATGGCTGTCCACGCCCCCGAACCGGTCCTCTGGTGGCCGCGGCTGGCAAAGAACCCTCTGCGCATGTGCAGAGGCTTCTGTGCATGCGCAGAGGGTCATTTTCCTGATGTGACATAGGCGCGTGCGCGAGGGAAGCGAGGGAAAATAAGTGGAACCCACCCCTGGCATGTAGACATCATGGTTCAGCTCTGCCCTTGCTTGTAAATTTCCCCCAAATTTAACGATCGGCTCTTGCGAGATGACATAAACCAGCTCAAGCACATCAGTGCCGCAGGTTCATGCTGAACTCAATATACTTGACATGCAGGGATAATCAATACACAGTAAGGATACAAGGATTGTTTCTAAAGCACTTAGAGTGGATTTGCATCTGAAACAAATGATGTCATTGCATAACTTATCAACTAAGGCAGGGGTGTCAAACTCACGATGACACGTTGTCGTCACGTGACGTATCACAACTTTTCCCTCCTTTGCTAAACTGGGGGTGGGCATGGCCAGCACGTGACACATCCGGGCCTTGGGCCATGAGTTTGACACCCCTGAACTAAGGTATGTCTGATAATATCTTAGCTACAGTAGAGGTTACAAGCAAAAAAATGGGCCAGATTGCAAAGCCAAGGTAGTGGAATAAAGCAGCTAAAATATTGTTCACATCCTCAGTGCACACCAATTGGAACTAATGCAATCACTCCTATACAGTAAGATTGACTAGATTCCAATAACTCATGGCCCACAAACTGCTGCAATGGAAGAGATTTTTATCAAAATAAAAATAAAAAATAAAAATTGGTTAGCCCTTTAATGGAGTCCAGGTCAGGAAAAGATTCTACATGTTTGATTGTATGTTGCCTTGCCTCCCTGTTACATTCTAGGAAGTTAGGGTGGGGGGACAGTTTGAGTTCCTTTTTTATACTCCCCCCCCACGCCCCACTTTCTGGGTTTGTTTTTGTAACTGTTGCTGCCTAATTTCTCCAAGGTCACATCTGTGCTTCTTTACAAAATCATCCCCAGAATGATAGGATCCTCAGATAGTTTAAAACACAGTCAGGCGTCACATGTTCCCAAATCACTTTGGGATGCAATTTTTTTCCCCATCAAATCAAATAAGGACTGGTTTTAAAACAAAAGCAAGGATTTTTTTCTTCTTCATAGTATTCATTCCAAATGTCATTACTGGAATGATGAAGCCAACAAAACATATAAAATGTCCTTAAAGAGAATATGTTAAGGATGGGATCAGAGATGAGAAATACATGCATTGTTTTAAACTATACCTTTGAATATTTTTTTCTAATGCTGTCCACCAATTCCTGAAAAATAGCAGGATACATTGGGAAGAATTAGTAGCTGCAGGAAGGATTTGTAACTCACCAATTTCAATCTTCTTTTCTACACTTGCACTTGGATTTCCCCAAATAATGTCTATCTCATTTAAGGAGGAGGAGGAGGAGGAGGAGGAGGAGGAGGAGGAGGAGGAGGAGGAGGAGGAGGAGGAGGAGGGGGAGGAGGAGGA
>QLTV01001698.1:15435685-15468709 GCA_003457575.1 Thermophis baileyi
GGCGGAGGAGGAGGAGGAGGAGGAGGAGGAGGAGGAGGAGGAGGATAGAGATGCTAGGAGAACGAGGAGGAGGAGGAGGAGGAGACCTCCACTGATATTTCTCTATGTGTAAATTTCCTTTTCAACTTGACATTCCCTGCAGAATATGGGATTGCATCTGACACCATCATCAAATTTCTTAGGCACCCCAATGGACTACCATCCTTTTACCTAGCAGAGATTTTAATATTCTATTTTTACGGATACTCTAAAAAGTTGTGTTTGTTTACTACACTTCAAAAATGCATGATAGCACCTTCTCCAAGGCATCCAAATAAAAGCTAAGCAAGTGTGAAGACTACAAATTTTACATCTTAATGGTCTGAGGAAAAGATCTATAAATCTATATAAAAATGGACTAGAATTAGCTATCCATGTACCTGGTCTTCTTCCTTAGTTTGTAGAAAAGCACTGATCTATTTCCAACATGCAGATTGATGAGCTGCATTGTGAATTATTATCAGAATTCTATGAATTAAGAATGAGTATCTACATTTTTCTTTTCCCAAACATGATGTTATACATGCACTGAGCAGGAGATCTGCCTTTCCAACTTATTTAAATTTCATCTCAAGTTAGACAAGTATATATTTTATCTTAGAGAATTCATGATGAAATAGCGTAAAGTCCCTTCCAGTCTTTACTTTTTAGTCTCCCACTTTCAGTCTCCTGGCCATTGAAAACAAAAGTTGCCTTTCTATAGAACCTCTCCAACCGAATACAGGCTGGACTAATAAAATCATCATTATTTTATTGCAATTTTTTCCCCTAAAATCCAGATGAAAATGTAAACTAGAAAATATTGAAAAAGTTGTTACCTGCAATGGTAGCTCTCCACTTCATCTATGCAACTGCCATTATTTAGGCAGGGGGAAGGTTCACAAAGGGTCACCGTCTTTTCACAGAATTTACCTGTGAACATTGGCAAGCAGGTACATGACACATCCTGCAAAAGAGAGACACTTCTTAAATCGTATTTGCAAAAAATCCAAAATGAAGGATGGTTCTTAAATGTCCATCATATGTTCTGTAATATACTAAAGAAAGATTCAATTTCTAGAAAAAAACTAATCCCAAACCTACTTTTGTGGAGTCCCTGGTACTCTCTGATCTTGGTTGTTTTCTTACCCAACTAGGTACCATCATCAGTACTAAAAGGAAGTGAGGTCGGTTTTCTGTTTATATATAGTGGTTTGCCCTGTCAATGTTGGTGAGTGTTCTTGGCAATTCCTTGATTAAGCTATTGTTTACAGAGTTGTTAGTTCCATGATTAGTTCCATTGTTTATTGCTTGGAGTTAATTTCTGCTTAGTTGAGGGCTAATTGCTGGTTAGGAGGTGTTGTCATCTTTTAGCTTTTTAACTGTCGCTTTTGAATGGGATGTATGTGTTCTTTATCTCTATGTGCTCATTGATGGCTTATTTGTCTGAATGCCAGGCTTCCAGGAATTCTCTAACTTTTTTGGATTTATCTTAGTCAAGGATGCTCACCATCTCCCATTTGAAACTATGGTAAAGTCTGTTCATGTGTTGTGCAGTTAAGGAGTTTTCATCATGTCTTCTGACTGTTGGTTTGGTGTTAGTTGAAACCTTAGATAAGGTATCCAAGAAAAGGGAGAAAAATAGGTGCCATGAAAGGGGGAAAGTTTTTTCATAGTTATTTAGCTATTATTTATTTATTAAATTTATATGTTGCCCGTCTCACTGTCAAATGACTCTGGGCAACTTATGACATTGTAAATGCACAATAGTAAAGAATCAACATGAATAGGCAATGGGTCTAACACCATTATTAGAAATCAGCAGTTCAAGATTGGCCAGATGTACTTGGTTGTTTTTTTTAATGCAAAAACATATTTCTGCTCTCATTTAACTCAATGAATGCTTTAGCGCTAATTTTAGAGATGTTTGAACAATTCGACCTTTGAAAATTCCAATAATAAACTGACTTCTCAAGCTAACAATTAATTACAGGTGACCATTAATCTATTTTGCATTTCTTAACAGAGATTCTTTGCTTAGAAGAAAAATAGTTTCAAAGTGCATTTCAATATTCATATTTTGACAGCAAAATATTTTAAATATGTTTTCAAGTACATACAGTACTGTACACAAAAAAAAAACCATGGAGCTTTAAGTGGATTTCTGTCTAAGAGAAAATCATTGAACAACTGTCAAAAAAAAGCAGTCCCACCACTTTCTAAGGCAGGAAAATGAACCCCAGTACACATTTCTATCATTGGATACACTGCCCTTCCTTGTACTAAATTTCTATTCTGTAACGATAAGAAAACCAACCATGGAAAACATGCAAAAATAGCTCTAAATTAGACTGAAATCTCCCTCCTTCACTCAATAAAGAGAGAATACTCAGGTCCATAAATACATTTTTCTTCTTTTCATTTAAGAACTTACAAGGAAAGGGGCCACAAAGGATTTGCTCTACCTTCATACCATTTTAAAGAGGTAATTTTAATCTCCTTTGTAAATCCAATAAACTGGCCTAAGGAGAACATGATTTGTATCTTTTTAAGCGGTTGCTTTCAGCAGTTAAATTGCGTTTTTCTCCAAGGATCATAAAATACTTCAGGGAATGCACTCAGAATAAACTTTTTGTTTTATTGTTTGCCTGATTATTTGAGAATTGTGGCACCAAGAAAAAAATTATTTGCAATGGAAGCATTTTGAAATTCACCATTTCCCCGGTCTATACGGGGGTTTCATCTTAGGAACAATATGCTCCATTTCAGGTTTGGCTATCCTAATGATTTTTTTTTCTGATTCTTTCCTGTTATTCTCTCTCTTTTTTTAAAAAAAAGCTTTTGCTGATGCTTTTTTGAGGTTTTATATATGTGAAATAAATAATTATTAATCAGTGGAATGAGTTGCCTCCAGAAGTTCTGGGTGCTCCATCACTGGACGCTTTTAAGAAGAGTTTGGTCTCCTGCTTGAGTAGGAGGTTGGACTAGAAGATCTTCAATGTCCCTTCCAACTCTGTTATTCTGTTAAATGTTGTTTTTGAATTTTATTGTTATATCACTTAGGGGACATGCTCTATCTTGAATACTCATCTGGAAAATAAACAGTTAATATCATAAACATAGAGATTATACACTCAAAGGTGATTAAAAATTTGGGGTGGCTATGTCAAGAACTCTTGCCTCTAAGCCCTAAATATAGCAGGAGTAAACAACATACAGTTCTATGGTTCTAACTGCCACATATAAATACATTGTGAAGAAGCTTTGTGGAATTGAATCATATTTTGAATCAAAGGTTTATAGATCTTTTCCTTAAATGGATTGTTAGTAAAATATTAAAACTGTGTAGGAGCTAGGAATGGGTGAGAACTTCATTCCATTTTGCTTCCTATTTCCTGGATTAATATATGGGCCAGATGGTGCACCTTTTATTTTGCTAACACAGTTCTCAATTCAAGAAAGTACCTGAAAGAGGAATATTTATACAAAGCCATTGAATTCTACTCTGCAAATCTTCAACATTTCCTCTAGCCCAATTTAGTCTCTAGGTCCTTCTTTTGAGTGCCTGGGACTTTACCATTTGATTTTTAATATGTTTGCTTCCACGTCATTTTAATATTTTGAAATGTAGAAATCAAATTCACAATGAAAGAAAGAAACCTTCTGAAAATATACTTTTAGGAGAAGAGGAGGCTGAAATGGAAGATGGAGTTAAATGTGCCATCTGTTTGGAGTCCTTGCATTGTCCCAAGAGAACCAAGTCTAACCCACTGTGAATTCTGTTTACTTTATTTATTTATTAAATTTATTTGCCACCCATTTCATATCAAAACAACTCTGGGCTGTTTATCTTTATCAAGCGCCAATTTACCTTTGACCCAGTGGTGAAATGCTACCGGTCCGCTCTTACCTGTCGGTCGCCGTAGAGCCGGTCGCCAAGGTAGCGCGAGGCGCCGCCCACCCACCCGGACGCCGCCATTTGAGTTCTTTTACCCTCTGCAAATGCACAGAACGCTTTGCGCATGCGCAGAGGGTAAAAGAACCTAAATGGCGGCGTCCGGGCGGGTGGGCGGCGCCTCGCGCTACCTTGGCGACCGGCTCTATGGCGACCGACAGGTAAGAGCGGACCGGTAGCATTTCACCTCTGCTTTGACCGCTAGTTAACTTGATTCTTGTTTATAGGTAGCAGTAATAAACTCTTCTGTGCTTTGAATTCAATGAAGTTCCTGGTTATTTGCATCGGACAATGCTTTTATTATCTGTTTTCCCCCCTCTTCAATTTATATTTGTTACTTTAAAAAACAAACCATTTGCGGGAGCAATCAATAACTAATAAAGAGTAAAAAAAAAGTATCACAGACTGGTAAATTTGTTGTTGCTGTGATTTTTCATGATTAAAGCGAAATAATAATAATAATTTAGATAATTTAATGAAATAAGGAGAAGAATGAGAATGCAAAGGGAGATTGCAGAAGCACATTTTGCTATCTTACGGGAGAAATGTCAGTGTCACCTAGATACTAATACAGTAGTCCTCGAGTTACAACCACTCATTTAGTGACTACTCAAAGTTATAGCAGCATTAAAAAATAGTATAACTATTTTGGCTTATAACTATCACAGTATTCCCCACTATCAGTTGATTTGAAATGGTATAGAGCACGGGTGTCAAACTCGTGGCATCATGTTGCTGTCACATGACATTTTGCGATATTTTTTCCCTTCGCGGAGCTGGGGTGGGTGTGGCATGTGCGTGATGTATCCAGCCCATGGGCCGCCAGTTTGACACCCCTGGTATAGAGCAGGGTGTCAAACTGGTAGCCCGCGGGCTGGATGCATCACGTACAGGCCACGCCCACCCCAGCTCCGCGAATGGAAAAAAAATCACGAAACATCACGTGATGGCAACGTGACACGGCGACTTTGACACCCATGGTATTGAGTTTCCTACTTGAGCAGAGGGTTGGATTAGAAGACCTCCAAGGTCCCTTCCAACTCTGTTACTCTGTAGGTGCTTGGCAACCGGCATGTATTTACAATGGGTGCAGTGTCCCAGGGTCATGTGATCTCCATTTGGGACCTTCCCAGCCAGCTTTCAACAAGCAAAGTCAATGGGGGAAGCCAGATTCACTTAATAACTGCAGTGGGTTGCTTAACAAGGGTTGCAAAAAGTTCATAAATTCGGGTGTGACTCATTTAACAACCACTTTGTTTAGCAACTGAGCGTCTGGCCCCAATTGTGGTTGTAAGTTGAGGACTCCCTGAAAAGATATTTTGCCCACCCACCCCCCACCCCCAGGCACACACCTATCCATTATAAAGAAATTATACCAGTGGTGGGTTGCTGCCAGTTTGGACCGGTTCTCCCATACCAGTGGTGGAAATTTGCACCCGCTTGCTGAACCAGCAGCGATGGCTGACTGTCCACGCCCCTGAACCGGTTCTCCAGTTGCCATGACTGGCAAAGAACCCTCTGCGCATGTGCAGAGGCTTCTGCGCATGCGCAGAGGGTCATTTCCCTGATGTGACGTAGGCGCGCATGTGTGTGAAGCAAGGGCACACGTGCAAAATGCACACTTCTGTCGCGATGCGAACTGGTAGGGAAGGTAAGTGGAACCCACCCCTGAATTATACTCACATTTGGCCGATCGTGACATATCCCTCCATTCTGGCATGGCCCAGAAAAGCACTCATTGATATCAGTTTCACAATCGGGCCCAAGGAATCCGGGACGACAGGCACAACTGTAGCCAGAAGGATTATTGTAGCATACAGCTTCATTCTGGCATGGCTGAGAACTACACGGTTTCACAGTCTCTTCGCAAAATGGACCTTAAAAGCAATCAGTGGGAGAGAGAAAACTATTTGTTAGAAAATGGGCAAAAGCTTTTATTGTGTCCTATCAATGTATCAAGGATAAAAGTTGTGCATTACGCTTTCAAAATAATGGGCAGAGATCATCACAGATTTGTAAGGTATTTGTATCTGTATAGAAAACTCCTTTTGGCTTTTCTTCCCAATATTTGCTTGGATGTGCCATGTAAGCAAAAAAAAAAAAAAATCCCTTCGTGCAATTGTTCTTGGAGTTGTACAGACTAGATATTGATTAATTTCTTAATACAAATAATTCTCCCTGAGATATGGGAAATCTCAGAAACATTTTGTTTCAAGATTTAAAAAAAGATGTTGAGATCCTAGAAAGAGTGCAGAGAAGAGCAACAAAGATGATTAGGGGACTGGAGGCTAAAACATATGAACAATGGTTGCAGGAACTGGGCATGGCTAGTCTAGTGAAGAGAAGGACCAGGGGTGACATGATAACAGTGTTCCAATATTTGAGGGGCTGTCACAGAGAGGAGGGGTGGTCAACCTATTTTCCAAAGCACCTGAAGGCCAGACAAGGAATAATGGATGAAAACTGATCAAGGAGAGATTCAACCTACAAATAAGGAGAAATTTTCTGACAGTGAGAGCAATTAACCAATGGAATACCTTGCCTTCATAAGTTATGGGTGCTTCATCACTGGAAGTTTTCAAGAAGAGACTGGACAGCCATCTGTCAGAAATGGTATAGGGTCTCCTGCTTGAGCAGGAGGTTGGACTAGATGACCTACAAAGTCCCTTCCAATTCTGTTATTCTGTTCTGTTCTGTTCTGTTCTGTTCTGTTCTGTTCTGTTCTGTTCTATTATTCTACTTTTTTTTTTTTTTTTCAGATGGAAAACTACTTGCAGTTGTCTTGGAGAACATAAAATTGAAGCAGCTATAAGACTTTCCTTTTGTTGAAGTTTTTTTGGTTAAACAGATTATCCCAACTTCATATTTCCCATCATTGGAAAATCCCATTCCCATGTTCCTGCTTGCATCATAAAATAGAATAGTTTGATGATGGACATAAAGCATTTTAAATATTTATAGTTCATTAAGGCAGGTGAATAATTATCATTTGTGATAGCTACAAATGAGGTTCTAGAATGATTAATGCATTTTCAATTCTCAGATACTGCAGCATCAAACAGTAACTTATTTATTTCTTGCTATTCTCAGAAAAATATATGGATCTTCAGTTAATCCAGTCTGCCAATTCTTAACAGAAACATTGGGATGAGATAGAAAACACAGAGAGTCAGAGAAAGTGGAGGGCTTTTTTTGCCAGTGACAATTGAAGAGGCATCTTTCATATGTTCTTTCCTGTTAAAGACGACCCACGGATTCCAGAGTTTTGCAAAATTAATTCAGGCATTGAAGGTCCTTGATGAAAAGGTACCATCTATATCAGAGGTGGGTTCCTCCCGATTCGGACCGGTTCTATAGAACCGGTAGTAACTTGGCAGCCTGGGTCGCTAGAACCGGCAGCAACCCATGCCTGCCACGTCCCCGAACCGGTTCTTTCGGCGGCGCCATAGGCGGCGCCATCTTGTTTTTTTGCTTCTGCGCATGCGCAGAACCTTTTTTAAAGCACTGTGTATGCACAAAGTGCACTGCGCATGCATGAAGCGTGCACGCGCATGCACAAAGTGTGCACACACATGCACAAAGCATGCACGCGCATGCACGAAGCGTGCACACGCATGCGCAGCGTGACACTGAGCGAACCAGCAGCGAAGAAAACCAGAACCCACCCCTGATCTATATTTAGATCACCACATAAGACCACAGTACAAGATCCCAATTATTCATGGCTGTTAAGTTTTGTAAACAGTTTAATCCTAAGCATGCTTACTTAGTAGAGAAATAAATGGCAAATGTTAGGACTATGTTCTAAGTAGACTTTTCTGATCTACACAGAACCCCACACGTCCAAACTTTCACCAAATCATGCAAAGATATTTGCCTGATACTAGCTATATGTCAGAAAAAAAACTATCCTCTAAATGTCTGGTTTGCTGCCCAGCTGAATTATCTCTAGGAGAGATATCACATTATATTTTGGGGCATTTATAGCTCATTTTCCATATGCAGGACCTATATTTTCCATCTGACTAAGACAAAGGTTCTTAATTAGCAGTCCTTATACATCTTATGCATTTATTGATTTACTTTCTGAGAAGAGGTCTACAGATTTCACTACACTCTCAAAGGAGTCAATGGCACAAAAAAGGTGAAGAATTATGGGGCCCTTGGTGCTTTCTGAGCTTGATGCTTTTCTTTCAGACATTTCCTTACCAAACTAGGTAACATCATCTGTGCTGCAACACTGATACTGTTACCTAGTTTGGTAAGGAAACACCTTCAAGTAATCCACCAAACTCAGAGAACACCAAGGACCCCCCCCCAGTTCAGGGGTGGGTTCTAACTTACCTCACCGCCGGCTTGCTTTCTCCCATGCCACGTGGCTGCACCTCATGGCGGTGCATGCGCAAAGCGCGCATGCGCAGTGCCAAAAATTCAAAAAAAAATCCCCCAAAAAAGGCGAAAACAAGATGGTGGCACATGCGCAGTGCCTGCAACTCGGCTTATGTGCATGCGCAGAAGAAAAAAAATAATAAAAATTCCCCCAAAAAAATGATGGCGGCGTCCACGAACTGGCACCAACCGAACCGGCGGGTTGCTACTGGTTCAGGCGAACCGGTCCGAACCGGGAGGAACCCACCTCTGCCACAGTTCAACCGTGAGCTACATATATATTCTCTTCTAAGATAAAGAATTCCTAGCTGTGTGTGACCCTTGTCTTGGGAAAAGAAAAAAGAAAACAGAGACATCAAAAAAGCAGTTAAAAACATTTTTTGTCTGGATTTTGTTTCATTTTTTTCCCAGAAGTGCATTTGGTAAGGAAACTTAGTAGAATAACTTAGATGTGACCATATCTGTATGAGAAAGACAGTTGATCATGCGTTCATTTCTTCATCCAAAGCAAGTTTTACAGCAGTCAACACCATACAAGCCACAAGATGTTATGCACAAATCTGTGATATATTTTATAGGTAATTTTGTTTATGTATTTTTATGAAAATGACCCTTATTTTGATTTATTGCTGATTGCTTAATGTTGTAGTGCCACGCTTTCTAATTTTATCTATTTTGTTTAGCCTTTTTCTAGGTGGCAGATTCTAAAAGTTAAAGCTGCAACATATCATAAATTAAAATATACCCCATGCTTCCATCTGCTTATTTTTTGTCATGGCATAAATACACTATTATTTGCTGCTTATACACTTTGATGATTGCCTATTTAAATAGATGGTCCTTATCATGTACTTATACTTCTGTATAAATAATAATCTAGCAATATAGTACAGAAGAAAATTACTTGTGGTTGAACTGAAATAATATTATGTTGTCATTGATAGATCTTTTCACTTAAAATATGGAGATTACCTTGAAACTGTTGTGCCTTAATATTTTATGGAATAAATGTATTTTGTCAGCCTCAAATTAAATATAAAGATTTCTGAGGCAGTTATGTAAAGGAATAAGCTGCATATATTGCATTCTTTTGAATGTATTTAATGAGCATGATTAAAAGAAGAAAGGAGCTGTACTGAAGAGTAAATAGCACAAGACATAATGAAGCAGAAAATTAATGTTTGTGGAGTCCTTGGTGCTCTCTGAACTTGGTTTTTTGCTTGCAAAGGTTTTGTTACCAGACGAGCTAACATCTTCAGTGCTAAAAGGGAGTGGGCTTTGCTCTCTCTTTTTCTCCTTGGTAGTTCCTTAATAAGGCTGTGGTTTACTGCTTCATTAGTTGTTAATCTTGGTATTATCTGGGTGTTGATTGCTAGTGAGGAAGTGGCTTTTTAAATAGCTTTTTATTGCCTCTTTTGGATGGTGTGTACATGTTGCTTATTTCTAAATGCCTGTTGATGGCAGATTTGTCTGAGTGCCAGGCTTCCAACAATTCTCTAATGTTTTTGGATTTAGCTTAGTCTAGGATGGTCAATTTCCCAGTTGAAACTAAAGTTGAGTCTGTCCATCTGTTGTGATATTAAGGAGGTTTTTTTTTTGTCAGAACTGCTACCTTACGCCTGTTCTCTGCGATTGCTTGGTACTAATCTGCCATGAACTCTGGATTGTGGGGGGAGCTAGATGGGAGGAGGGAAGGCTACACTGTTCACTGTATCTCCTGAGACGTGGTTTCAAGATTGGACAGATAAGAATGCAGCTGCATACCAGTTCAAACTCAAACTTGGAACGACCATTTTGAAAACATTGTCTTTGAAACTGATTGGGCAATGGGGGCCAGTAATGGGAAGTACCTATGAGGGGGGAAAGTTACACTCGGGGATTTTGGTGTGTGAATTTCAGTTCTGGCTTTGCTTTACTGCAGTTCACTTGATTCCTAATAAACTGTACCTTTTGCAACAAATGGAGCCAAGGATCATTTTTACTCAGGAGTCCAAGTTGAGGCAGGGCTGACAGCTCCCTGCCTACTTGTATCTGCTTACTGCTAGTTGGTGTTCATGAATGCACCCTGCTGGATTTCTGCTCATCTGTTCTATATAGTGGCTATTACCCTTTAGTTTCATCTTTTGTTTGTAGCAGTATATTATTATTTTTCACCTCTCAAAGTCATTCTTATATGCCCAAAATAAACTGTTTTCAGTGAACGATATGGAAATTCTTAAAAATTAACACAATCCATTTCAGCAGTACTCATTTAAGAAACAAATATTTCCCTAACATTTTTCACTCTTGTCTTGGTTGTGTTTTCCTTGCCTAACTGCTACACTCTCCCAAAGATTGAAAATTATCTCTCTGGGAATGTCAGATGGTCATAAAATCTATTTGGTAGCAACATGTCTTGTTACCTACATCAAATAAAAAATAAAACAATCATATCAACATCCAGTTTCCTTGTCATTTCCCTTTTCATTCTTATAGGACTTTCACCTGGATGACATTTTAGAAGACATCCTGCTTTACAGTAGCACAGGAAGAATATTTGATTCCCAAAATACACAAATAAAGTTTCACTTGGAGTTAGTCTTCTGAGTGCATCCAAACAATACTCAAGGAACTACCTGTTTAGTTTCCGCAGAAGCACTGCATCATGGAACAAGCTCTATTTGAGAACTACTCAGTAGGATAATGTATGACTAAAACTCCAGTGTATTGTTTGTTAGATTACTGTATGCATTTTCTAGTGGGTTTTACTTAACACTGTTCTCTTAAGCCTCATTTTCTTCAGTACTTCATGACTACCTAACATTGTGTGGTGAAAAATACTGCTGAAAAATCTTGTAGGGAGAAAGCACTTTGCCACTGCAAGTGGGGGTAGGAGTGGTGGTTTTTTTAAAATACTATTATCAGTGAAGTAGAGAAAGAGAAGTGTCTATCATCTACTTTGTAAAGTTAATAAGCTACGGACATCTTTCTCTACTTTGGAGAAAGACACAAGCTTTCCTCTTTCTCAAAGAGGGAAGAAATCTGTATAATACTAGTTTTATTCATCTATATTTATGAACAACTGTGTAAAGGATACTTTGAAAAAGTCATCTGAAACATAACCTTAAACAAATACTAATAGTCCTCGGCTTACAACCACAATTGAGCCCAAAATTGCTGTTGCTAAGCAACACAGCTGTTAAGTGAGTTTTGCCCCATTTTACGACCTTTCTTGCCATAGTAGTTAAGTAGTTAAGTAGTTAAGTTAAGTAGTTAAGTAGTTAAGTGAATCACTGCAGTTGATAAATTAGTAAACTGGTTGTTAAGTGAATCAGGCTTCCCCATTGACTTTGCTTGTGAGAAGGTCACAAAAGGGGATCACATGACTCTGAGACACAGCAACGGTCATAACTATGAACCAGTTGCCAAGCATTTGAATTTTGATCACATGATGATGGGGATGCTACAAAGGTCATAACTGTGAAAAATGGTCATGAGTCATATTTTTCAGTGCCGTTGTAACTTCCAACGGTCACTAAATGAACTGTTGTAAGTCAGTGTACCAGGAAAGATAAAGGTACAAGCACAGATGGATTATACTTTTATAAGCAGATTTATAACACAAAAATTCTGAAGATTCCTGTCTTCCAGAGAGCCAATGCACCAGGAATATTTCTATGAAAAGTCATCATTAAATAAATATTTTCTATGAAAATTATTGACATTCTTCCCTATATTTTTAGTAATGATTATCTGACCATTTCAGATTTCTCCATACCCTTCCCAAAAAAGCAAAAACAAACCATAAAATAGAAATAACGCTTTGATGATCAGATATGTATCAGCGTTTATCTGCAGGTCGCTTTGTGGGGGCAGCTATCTTCTGTGTGAAGGAAATTCACTACATGCAGCATGGCCCATGCAAAATCACATTTTCAAAGTGCCCAGGCTAAGTATTACAATGTATTTGTCACAGATCTTGCAAGGAGGAAACTCACTCTTAGGTGATCCATCTGGGAACAAAAGATCACAGGAATAAAGTCCAGTTAGTATTTATCTTGCCAGGAGAGGGGAGACAGGAATGAGGTTGAAGACAGATGATAGACATTTTCCAAAATACATGAAGTAGCAAAGGGGCTTTTGATTTAAACAACAACAACAACAACCATTGTGCAGTCATATGGCCATTCCAGGAAATGCTGGAAATAAAGCCTCCAGTTTGCAAAGACCCAGCCATTGCTTCTTGCTAAGCTTTTTTAAAATGAGAGAAAAATGAAAGAGACCTTTCGTTGCCTTGGGCATTTTAAACATTAAGACCCATCCTGGTCTGTTGCTGAAGTCATAAAACAAACTCCACATAAAATTTGCTAGCTCTCACGGCCAGGCAGATGCGAAATGGGAGCTCCTTGGGCCTATTCATCCCTGTACGGTATCTGCAGAGCTGTTTTGACAGAGTAGGCAAAGTGGGCACGTGTTAATGTAAGTGTCCCCAATGGCCCTTCTGTCACAGTGCTAAAAAATAACAAAAGTGTTACTCGGCATATAAAAGCACCCTCCTGCAATTTTCAACATTCTTTCTGAATATTGTTATGAGAAGCAAATTCTAGCATATGTGTTCTCCATAAACAAAAAGTGCTTGTCTCCATTGCATGATAACTTCATGCTGCTTTTCTGCTATCCACCTAAAGTAGGCTCATCATTTCAACAGTTATTGAGAAACCGTTCTAGAAGTGAATGTGATGCATTTCCAGTTCCTTCATTTGCCCTGTGGATAACAGTAGAAAAACGGAGAAATTTGTACTGATAGAAGAAAAAAAAAAGACAGCTCTAAATGTGTCTATGTGGCTATGAGGTGGGCACAAATAAGTTATATTATAAACATTAGAACTGATTCATCATCTTCATTTAACGACCCCATAATCCCTTGCGGGGTGGAGTCTGGGCAACTGAATGGAGCAAGCAGAGTATTTTAATGGCCGGATGCCCTTCCTGTTGCCAGTGCAGAGTTTTTGTTCAGCAAGTATATTATCGGTGTACCCAGAGAGAGAAATATCTGCCTGTACCTAGGATCGAACTCACAGCCTCCTGATTGAGCCGAGGTGGCGCAGTGGTTAGAGTGCAGTACTGCAGGCTACTTCAGCTGACTGCTAGCTGCAGTTCAGCAGTTCAAATCTCACCGGCTCAAGGTTGACTCAGCCTTCCATCCTTCCGAGGTGGGTAAAATGAGGACCCAGATTGTTGGGGGCAATATGCTGACTCTGTGAACCGCTTAGAGAGGGCTGTAAAGCACTATAAAGCAGTATATAAGTCTAAGTGCTATTGCTATTGCTATTGTGAGGCGAGAGCTCCACCTCTAGGACACCGCACCACTCAAAACATTAGAACTGATTCTGAGCCTGAAAAGAGTTTTTTTCACCCCTTTCTAATCTGATCTTTCTCTCTCTAGAACAGGGGTGTCAAACTCGATTTCATTGAGGACCACATCAGGGTTGGGTTTGACTTTGTGGGGGACATGGCTGGGGTGGGTGTGGCCAGGTTGGACTCATCGAGGCTCTGTTTTCTGCCACAATGGCCTCCTGAAGCTGGGGAGGCTGCAAGTCGGGCTCCGTTTTTGCTGGCAGAGGGCTGCAGGAGGCTGTTGCGGCCAAAAATGGAGTCCGGGCGGACCACGCGTGACCTCCCCGGGCTCCGTTTTCACTGGCAGAGGCACAGCGGGCTGGTCCTTCGCTGTTTCCAGGGCAGCCTCACGGGCCAGATCTAAGCACCCCGTGGGCCAGATCCGGCCCCAGGCCTTGAGTTTGACACCCCTGCTCTAGAACATACAGTAGGTCAAATGTCTCTTAGCATTTTTTTCTGTAATAACCTCTTATATCTTCTAATAAGTAATTTAGGATGGTAAATACACACTTACACAAATGCGCACAAGGTAGATTCTAAAGAAGCCATTAGGAAAATGCTGATTTTTCAGGGAAAACATGAACCTGTAATCTAAATAAAAGCTTATAAATCTAAGAAACTTTGCTGAAACAGCTGAGAATATAGAGAAGGATGCTTGGACATTTTTGAGCCAAATGTATATGTATCTTTATGGGCAAAAGATGTCAGGCTATCAGTAGCATCCGAAAGATGAAGTTCAGAATGAGCTGCTGTGAGTAAAGACTGCCAAGAACAAGAAAGAGACCTTCTTCAGGTATGTTCAGAATAAAAAGAAAAGAAAGAGCAATCAAATGTTCTGGCCTTCCTTTATATTTTCTACATTGATAACTGATGTGATTTCCAGAAAAAAAAAAAATTTCCCTAACGATGAGAGTGGTCCAGCATTGGAACAGCCTGCTTTGGAGATGATAGACTTCCCTTCCTGAAGGTTTTTAAATGAAGTTGATAAGTATCCTTTTGTTTTGTTTTGAATTAAGATATTTTATTTTCTTTTTAGAGCTTTTCTAAGCTTTCAGTACAGTGCAGTTACATTGGCATCTTCTTCCAATGGGACTAGCCTATGTTGCTCATTCCAGTGGAAAGAGCCTACTACGGACCCCATCAGTTAAGGATTTTCAGCTGGTGGGGTCAAGGACAGCAGCCTTTTCTGTTGTGCCCTTCATCCTGTGGAACATTTTGCCACTGGATGTGTAATTTCTCCCACACTTCTAGCAGGGCATTACCGTATTTTTCAGAGTATAAGACGCTCTGGAGTATAAGACGCACCTTAGTTTTTGGGGAGGAAAATAAGAAAAAAAATCTGCTTCTGCCTACCAGCATCCATCGGTATTCATCTGGCTAGCGTCCTGTCAGTGTGTGAGAGAGTTGAGGGCTGTTTAGAAACTGAAACAGTATTTGCTGTGTGAGCAACAAGGAGACAGCAAGGAGCCTGGGCGTGGTTTAGCTCAACTGTTCTGTACTAAAGCTGCATGCTGCTCTGAAACTAAAACTGAAACTCCTCTCCTCTGCTTGTGTTTTGCTTGTATTTATTACCACATTGGAAAACCTGCTTTTGGTATTGTATATTTACTTCATGTGTTATATTATATATAAAGAGAAGTTATTGAATCTTGCTGAATCAGTTACTTGTGTGTGCTTTCTGGATGTGATTGCTGATGCAAACTCTGACATGTCCTTGTAGCAAATACCGAACAGCCAGGTCAGCTTCAGCACATTATTGCAGCCTGATTCAGCACGAGCAGCTGATTGGTGGGTGGATTGATCTCCCGGAATACCCCCAATCAGCTGTTCCAGGCTGCAGGGATTGCCACAGACCATCGCCTCCTCTGTGCCTCACATTTTTGGCTACATTAGGTGTATAAGACGCACCCAAATTTTCACCTTCTTTTGGGGGGGGAAGTGTGTCTTATACTCCGAAAAATACAGTAAATCTGTTTTTATGAGTTGGCTTGGGGCCCCGAGAGGGGGCACTCTTCACTGGAAGTGAAGAAGATCTCACCCACATGCCATCCATCTCCTTGGTTTTAGTTTTTTATATGAAACTTCTTAATTTTAATTGTTTTTATATTTATCCTTTTACTGTTTGTAAGTCAGAGTTACCTTATTGGTGAAATTGATGCATATACATTTAATAAGTAATAAAATAAATTTGATTGTTAGGTTCTCCTACCCATGTTGGTTTCCTGTTCCCATTCGTTTCTTCTTTCATGGAATTATAATTATTGCTCCCTTTTTGTTAAAATCTGCTTTCCCGGACTATAAGATATGCCTTAAGCTGCATTCAGCTTTAATATCAAGAATTCCAGCAGATCCTTAAACTGCTTCTTCACACTGACAAAAGTTTGAATGGAAAAGCTATACGAGAGGTCTTTCAGTAATTGCAGGCAGCTACTGAAAATACCAGAAGAAGCTTCTAGAAATACTCAGAAACATCTTTGGATTACAGATAGTCCTTGACTTATGACCACAATTGAGTCCAAAATTTCTTTTGCTAAGCAAAACCATTGTGTTTTGACCCATTTTACAACCTTTCTCGCCACAGTTGTTAAGTGAATCACTGCAGGGGTGGGTTCTAACTTACCTCGCTGCCGGTTCGCTTCCTCCTGTGCCGCATGGGCATGCTTCATGGGTGCACGCATGCGCAGTCCAAAAAATTTTTTAAAAAATTCAAAAAATGCCAAAAACAAGATGGCGACGCCCACGGACCGGCACCAACCGAACCGGATCGGTGACATCATTGTGACATCACCAGCGGGTCACTACCAGTTCGGGAGAACCAGTCCGAACCGGGAGGAACCCACCTCTGAATCACTGCAATGGGTTAAGTTAGTAACACGGTTGTTAAGTGAATCTAGCTTCCCCATTGACTTTGCTTGTCAGAAAGTTGCAAAAGGTGATCCCATAATCTTGGGTCAGTGCAGCTGTCATAAATACATGCCAGTTGCCAGCATCCAAATTTTGATCACGTAACCATTGGGATGCTGCAATGGTTGTAGTATGAAAAACAGCCATGTCATTTTTTTTAGTGTTGCTGTAAATTCAAACAGTCACTAAACAAATAGTTGTAAGATGAGGACTATCTTTATTGGCAGTGGTGGAATGAGAATATAAAAAAGAAACAAATAGCGTCTTGGCGGCAACCAGTAATTTCTTTTCTTATTGAGATAAGTGCATATAGTTTCACATTGTATGAACATTGTATGTCCAAGGAAATTCTCAGTCACCCAGGTCATGGTTGTCCCAAAGGTGCTTCCCCCCTGCCCCCCAAGAGGCAACTGGACTTTCTGGTTTTTCTTTGAGAACATTTCACTTCTCATCCAAGAAGCTTCTTCAGCTCAGAGCTGAAGTTCACTTGCCTCTTGGGGGGGAAAAAAGCACCTTTGGAATGAACATTGTATGGTTATTTCCCCCCCCCCCCAAAAAAAATGTTTCCATTATTTCTGGTTGTTTCCTCCCCCCCCCCAAGTCTTCTATATGGTTTAGGGTCAAGGCTGAAGAGGAAATTAACAGTTATCAAGCTAGAGATGGCTATTGTGTAAGCATCATCTTTTTGAAGCAGTCTCCACAATAAGTGTGTATGTGTGTGTCAAAATCTTCATATTGATGAGTAAAGCAGCTCAAAGTTCAATCCATTTTGTATGTGTGATAAAAGTGTGTGTGTGGCAATGTGGCTATACCCATCATGTTGCATATTTTTACTCTCGCCTCGGCATGCTGACACTCGTTGACATTAGATCACAAAGAGCACACCGCATATCCATTCATTTGAAAGGTGAGAGCAAGAAGCCCCAAAGTTGTAAAAGTCACTTACATCTTCTCATTGGCCACAGGCAATCAATTGTTGTATATGGTGTCATTCTAATGTAGTGGAGCCATGTTTGTAAGTCTTCTGTTACGTCTTCTGTCTTCTTCTACTAAGACTTCTGTTAAGTCTTCTGTGAGAAGAAGTCACTAGCTGTGAAGTGTCAGCCAATCTGTGATTTATTGTCAAGTCTAGTTGAGTACACTGTCAAGTCAAGGGTAGCTGATCAATTTTTGTTTCAACTTCATTTCAGGAATTTGAATGTCATCTAATGATCACACGTGGGAGATTTTGTCTCTCACCAAATGTTGGAAAATTAAAATTCCTCCTCATACCTCTTAGAAGTATCTGTGATAGTAAACAGCAAAAAAGCTGTAGACTTATATTCCTCCTTCCACTATTTTTAATTTAATGCGTTCATCATTATCCTCCAGTTAATTTTCTTTCCATACTGTGAATTTCCAACTAGAAGCAGCTTTTTTAACATACACTCTTTTCTTTCTTTTGCTTTTCAGCATGTTGTAATCTTGAGTGACTCTATTCCAATCAAGTTACCTGCCATATAGAGTATTATGTCCAGTTTTTAGTCTCCTTCCCCCCCTCATTCTTAGTAGTATGGCTAACTCAGTAGTATGGCACTCAGGCTCAAATTGGTGGAAAGAGGGGGAATTGGTTTTGTCACATTGTAAGAGGTTTAAATTATGAAAGCATTTTTATGTATATAAAAAATGTCTCTGTCAGGTCAACCCATAGTCCTGATGGTTTCATTAATATATTAGTGCACTATTCCTGGTAACAATAGTTTTCTTCTGGGATTATTTTTATACTTCCCAGACTGACCTAGAGCTTTGGATGGATGGATGGATGGATGGATGGATTGAGGGGTGGAGGGATGTGGATGGATGGATGGATGGATGGATGGATGGATGGATGGATGGATGGATGGATGGATGGATAGATGGATGGATCTCTGATTAGACATCTGATTCTAGGCAGCTCACCAAATAATAAACAATAAAAACAAAAATGCAATACAAAACAAGATGGGAACCTGGCTGCTACCTTCTAAGCCTAGATTAAGTCAAGCAGGACTTATAAATTCTTATTCCTTAACTCCCTGACATTTCTTTGTTCCAGAAGGTTTCTAATCCATAAAAAGGGGGAATGGAAAAATGTGGACACCTCTGTTTCCAATAGTCAGTGTGCTATCATATTGGTAGCACTGGGAAAAAGCTTGCCTGTAATATACACTCCAATAAACACTCTTTTATATGTATTCTTACTGCACACATTGCCTTGGAGAATAATAACTGATAGCCTAATATTAACATATATTCGGGCCACTGAAGTTGAACTTTCAATCCCCATAAAGCACAACACATATTCCTGAAGAGTAACTGAGTGTTTGTTAGCAAGGAAAAATAGAAGAAAACTAATTTGAAAATAAAATATTGCCCAGGATTTATCTGCAAAGAAACTCATTTTGTTGCAGGCTTGGAAAACTAATTGATAAAAATAACCTTTTTTCAGCTGGTTGGTTTTATAGCCAGAGAGACAGACTACATTTCTGTAATGACTTATTACTGCTAAGCAAAAAAAAACAAAAAAAACCTAATCCTTAGAAGAAAATGTTATTCAAATATGATGATACATTTCCATACCTTTAGAAACTCATCCTAATACATGCCAGCAAATACATTTTACACATTATAGAGGTTTCAGATAATCTTTTATATTTTTATTAATTTATTTTATTTACTTATTTCTTATCCACAAGGCCATCTTTCGATCATATGCTGCTTAACCCTCCCTACATTACTCAAGATGAAATCTTAAAAACCTTGGTAATATCTGAGTCACATTTGGAACAATCCAGACACCCTCACAGATTTAGATGGGTGAAGGTGCTAACTCAAATCATTTATCCAATGATCAGCTGAATATAGTGATGCAACAATAGCATATATTCATGAATTTTTTCCCCATATTGTCTTCATAAATTGTGCGTTTTGCGGTATTAATCTAACATTTCTTATACTGCCTTTGCACCTGAGTTCACACAGTGAACTAATTCACTAGGTACTTGATTTGCTTGTTGAAAGAACATAGCCCTCGTGTTTTTATAAATTTAGCATGAATTGGGAACTCAATCAAGTATGATCCCCCCCAATAAAACATAGTTTCACAAACTGTATACTTCCTGCCTCTGGTTTCACTGTACTGTAAAGCTTTCAAGAAAATGTATTGCCATAAAAATACACTTTGAGTTGATAATGGTTAAACACGATAGTCAAAGTATAGGTAGATTATATTTGTATTTTTCCCCAGTCCAGTTAGTTTATCTATAGTATTCATCCCACCATTTCACAATTTCTTACTGTAATTAATTAAACCAAGAGAAATCTTAAGATATCTTCCAAGTAAAACTTCCTGCTTTGAGGAAAGTACTGAAGCTACTTTCTAGCAATTTAATGTAAAGCAAGTTGTCTACTATCATTGGAGAAATAGCCTTAAGGTGTTGTGTAGATAAAATTGTAGATTTAATACATTTTATGTACTGAATCAGTGGCTGAATTCAGAGCATAATATTAATCTGCTCTTTGAGATTAACTTATATGAACGGCACTAATGTACTGACCTTTCATTTCCTTAATATTCACATCATTGCAAATACACACATAAACAGGAGCAACAACCAATAGAACCATTGGTGGGATTCAATTTTTTTGACTACTGGTTCTGTGGGCGTGGCTTGGTGGGCGTGGCTTGGTGGGCATGGCAGGGGAAGGATACTGTAAAATCTCCATTCCCACCCCACTCCAGGGGAAGGTTACTGCAAAATCCCCATTTCCTCCTGATCAGCTGGGACTCGGGAGGCAGAGAATAGATGGGGGCGGGGCCAGTCAGAGGTGGTATTTACCAGTTCCCCAAACTACTCAAAATTTCCACTTCCGGTTCTCCAGAACTGGTCAGAACCTGCTGAAACCCACCTCTGAATAGAACCAAATTCTAACTGTACTCTCTCCACAGTCAAATCACATTTGCAATCTTCAAAAAGTTATTATATTTACTATGTTATGGTGTGCACATTTTGTTTTGTTTTGTTTTTGGCCTATTTCTGAATGAGGAAGTAAAAGAGAATCTGAAATAAAATGCTCTGGCTGAAGACAGAGACTGAGGAGACAGAAGCCTTATTCATACACAAACTTCTGCTTACAGAAAACCAGTTATTATAGAGAATTTCTGCTAGAAACATTGGACAATTTCTAATTTTCATACAGGAGGGCACAGAGAAACATCCTAATTATATGGAAAAGCCATCCATCCATCCATCCAATGTATAACCCACCTTTCAACTCAATTGTAACACTTAAGTTAGACTTACCTTATATGAAGTGAGAAAATCAAAACAACTGCCAGATGATAACAAAAAGTGAACAGCAAGGTTACCCACAGAGCACAGTTCACTCCCAAATGCTCGCTGGAACCTCCATGTATTTATCATTCATTCATTCATTCATTCATTCATTCATTCATTCATTCATTCATTCATTCATTCATTCATTCATTCACTTTCTATAGCCACTCAGTTCAACCAAGTGATTCTGAGCAGCTTACAATTGCGTCCTTTCCATGAGCTTGGCAGTGTCATAGTACTTTCAGGATCCTAATTCTGGGTGAATGGCATACTTAACAGAACACTAAGTTTTCTTTTAAAGCCCAATTCTTTGACTTGAAATAAATCTGCAAATTACCATTCTTTTCATTCAGGTTCCTTTATGTTCAGGTGAGGATTTTCCTTTGTGGGAAGTCATACCAGATTGTAATAATTAGTCCAATAATTAGTCTAAAACAAGTGAGTCCTCACTAGACTGCTGTGAGAAATTTTCAAGAGAGAGTCAAATGTGAGGGCAAAGTCAAAGTGCCTCAAGTGTCCTAGTCTTTTGGGCCATCTTTGGCTATGGCCTCAACTGCAATGTTTTCTGAGCAAAGATAGTGATAGCAGGGACCTGTCCTTCAGTAACCTCTCATTTCCTGACATTCATATACATAGGGCTCCCTTGAAAGGCTGTCAAAAGGGCATTGGGGATATGGTTGTGTTGATCCTGAAGAGCTTCATCAAATACCTATTCATTTCCAGAATTAATTCAAGGTTAGGATGTTGCTATCCAAACCAAATTACCTGCAAAACTATCTGTAAAAAACAGAATGGCCTCTCTCAGTCTGCCAGAGCTTCTGTATGAATGAGGATGTTGGGTGGGGTGAGGGATGAGGTGAGGGGACAGGAGATGAACCGGTCTCATTGCCTCATCCTATGGTGAATAAAATCAAGTTATTATGGAACCAGAAAAGAAACATTCTTGTTCAAAGAGTGCCCTGATCATCCCAACATTTTGGTGCATAGCTGAGGCCACTCTGTTCTACTATGCATTTAGGAATTAAATGCATAGTAACTCAACCCTTACAATATCAATTATTATGGGATTGGTGCTCACCCTCTTTTGTTCTGGTCATTTATTGATTGATTGACATTTTATTGCTATTTGTTTGCTATTATTACTCATCCTAGGAATTTTTTATGAAAAACAAATGCAAATTTGGATGAATGAATATTGCTTTTAGATGTGTTTATTCCCAGTCAGATACTAATTTATACAACTAAATTGTAAATTTATAAATAGACACATAAACATATTTTCAAGATTGACTTAAAGTTATCAAGTATCATTAAGTCAATTAGGAAATGAACACAATGACACTGTAAAACTGACAAGTTCTCATAAGTAATTGATATTGTAGCTCTCTGTTTGATTAAAAACTTCTAGTTTCATAATGAAGAAATGCAATGTTAATTTATTAAGGAAAACAAATTCTTTTAACCAAGTAAATGTTTGAATGTTAAATGTCATCAATCAAAGGTGTTTTACAGTAAAGGTTTGCACCTCTGACACATTGTTAGTAAATTGCAAAAACATATATTTTTATAAAGTCTAGTATTACTACAAAGTATATTGATGCAATGCTTTGCAAGTATATCTAATAAAGACTCTATCTGAGTTACAGCAAAAAAGAGCAAAGACAGTTACATCTAAAGTTGAGTATCTTCCCTTCTTAGGGAAAGTGTTCTATCAATAGAACTAAACAAACTATATTTTTAAAGGTTTTTTCCTCCTCCTCCTGTCACATTTTTTTTTTTGCTTCTGAAAACCTGAAGAAAAGTTGTCTCATCCCCTAATAGCAATAGCATTTAGACATATACAGTATACCACTTCACAGTGCTTTACAGCCCTCTCTAAGCTGTTTACAGAGTCAGCATTTTGCTCCCCAACAATCTGGGTCCTACTTTACTGACCTCAGAAGGATGGAAGGCTGAGTCAACCTTGAGCCACTCAGAATCGAACTCCTGGAGTGAGCAGTGAGTGAGCCCTGCAGTACTGCATTCTAACCACTGCACCACCACGGCTCTATGAATATGAATATGTAATAGTCATATTACAATCTTCTCCCAATGATGTTTAGCTATTTTTTTATGAAATAAGAGAATCCTTAGTTGGAAAATAAATGTCAAACATCCATTACTGATTTTAAAAAATGTCCGGTGCTCAGAACAGTACAGCCTCACCTGAAAAACAGAGGCATTATCAAATATTGGTTGCAATTGTTATTTTTGTTGGTTGCAAACTGGCAACCACTGGCTGGATTTGGCATTTTTATCCCCCTAACAAGTCCTTCTCAAGAACCTGAGATAGGCAGCTGTTGTTGTTTGATAGTGTTGAAGGTATTTTGCAGCATGTAATGTGTTCCAAGTAAAGCTGCCTTTTGCAGTTGACTGATATTACGCTAAAATGTGAAATTACAGCTGCCAGTTCTTTAGCTGGAATTTTTTTTTCATACAAATTGAGTTCTTCTTAAGAACCTAGGATTATTGATATTGACTGATATCATTATTATGGTTAACTGCACAGTCAGCCAGATGTTTAGACTGGATTTAGCATCTTTATCCATTTATCAAATCCCTCCCAAGGACCTGAGAGAGGCAAATGTTGTTTGATGGTGTTAAAGTATCATTGAAGGATGTAAGCTGTTCCAAGTAAAGATGCCTTACATACTGCATTTATTAGTGATATTTCAATAATTCTACATGTGATTCCAAGCAATTTATAACTTAGAACACCATATTAATAGTGGGAATACCTAGGTTCAAATACCCAGCTCAATCACAAAGTTAACTACATCTGCTTCACCGAAGAGCTGTGAAGAGAAATGGTAATGGCATAGAAAACATGCACATTGGCTCTCACTGTTTATATAAAATACAGCCTAAAACAAAAATATAGCTTTTATATTGCATAAAACCGTTGTACTATAATTGCACTGTCGGGTGGCTCACACAGATTTAAACATGAATTTGCAATGAGCAGTTGTACATTTTTTAAAATAAATAAATAAATGATAACTAAAAATGACCATTCCAAAGTCATTTAGATCGACCACTGTTTCTTGATGTTTGAATTCTGTTTCAACACATATGTAAGTGTTAAGTATATAGCAAAATCCACACTGATGATTCTGTAGATTGTATTTTAACATAGCAACCTAAACCTAAACCTTACAAAGTCAGCCAGGGTCTTAGAAAAGGATATATTTCTGGCTTCGGTTCCACTGATTAGTTTTTCAGCACTTGAACGCTTTCCTTGCATATCAAAGCTTCAGCATTTTGAATTCAACAACATGTTTGGAAGATAAGTTCTTTGCAGGAGATCCCCAGAATGTTTCCTCTTATTAGAATTCATTTTTGAAACTCTTATTTTATGCTTCTCTCTTAAATAGAGAAGGACAACTGAGAGAGAACCTAAAACATAGGTAGGAAAAAAGGGTTTCTAAACTTTTTTTTATGGTATTGTGCTTGTATTTATTGTGGTGGTTAATTAAATGAATAAAAAAATCTTATTCTTTTTCTTTCTCTATGCTTCTATCCATGTTCAGTGCTACTTTATTTCTGGCTGAAATCAGAAACGTGTAAATTTGCATGTTCCAACAGAATAACATCTCAGGAGCCCCTTTGATACCTGACCTTGATCAAAGTTCACTTACTGATAGAGAATATTTGTAACTCAGGGTTGAACTGTGGGGTCCCTGGTGCTCTCTGATGGAGTTTTCTTGCAGACATTTGGTAGCACTGATGATGTTACCTAGTTTGGCAAGAAAACCACTAAGCTCAGAAAGCACTAAGGACTGCACAGTTCATTTATTGGGCTGTATTTGTTTCCTCACTGACATCAATGGCTTTTCCTCATCTAGGAGTTATGTTAATGGTTCCATTTTTTGATGGTATTGATTATCTTCCTGATAAGCTTGTGGTATTACATCAAGATAAATTTTGCTCGTATGGCTCTGGAAGCTGCACTATTCACTTTCATGTGCAGAAGAAACTATTTCATTTAATTTTATCCATCTTAATCCAGCAAATGTACAACCTCTTTGAAGACTATTATTTATTCCGTATAGTGTGAAAAATACGTAGTTTGTTTTGAATGATAATTTCATCTCAGTTTCATCTTATGATTTTCAATCTGAATGCACGTATATGAGTAATGTTAATTTTATTTGACTTGGGTTTTCCACATCAAAGGATTATAACTCTATTGATCTCCTTTTATAGCACAGTATCATGAAATTCTAACTTATATACATTAGTCCACATTACATTATAACAAAATGGGATATAAATACATTTAGCATTTTTCCAATTATATATGTGATTTCACATCTTTTTTGCAATATGAGAGTAAAACTCCTTAGCTGATTGAATACCTTTATCTGAGGTATATACAGTATGATATTTATTATCTCCCATAGCCAGCTGGATCAGGTCAACATCCAAAATAGATTTTTTAATGCATTTTGTTTGGTTTTTCTTTTAATTGGACACATACATTTATTAAATTCAAGCAATATGCAATATTTTTATAGCGATAACAAATGCAATCATCAAATCCCAGAATCAAAACTTCATGTTTACCTTTATCAAGCAAAAAATCCAAAAGTGTTTTCCATGTAGAAAGAAAAGTAGTCAAATTTTTATCTTTGATCAAAGCAGTTAGTTTTGCCATCCACAACCATTTTTGTTAACTTCACCACCAATTCTTCATTATGGCAATTTGTACATGTTTCCACCTCTGTGCATACAGGTGCCTTGCAGCAGTTATCAAATATAAAAAAATATTTTCTTTCAGTCTGTTTATCCACGAAACCTAAAAGAAAAGCTTCTCTTTTCAACTATACATTGACTTTAAGAATTTTCTGGAGAAACAAACGTATCTGATCCCAATATTTCTTACCACTTTTACAAGTCCATCATGAATGACAAAAAGTATAATCTCTATGCCATGTAGTATGGACAAAATGTACTCCCGCCTGAGAGAGAGAGAGAGAGAGAGAGAGAGATAGAGAGAGAGAGAGAGAGAGAGAGAGACAGAGAGACAGAGAGACAGAGAGAGACAGAGACAGAGACAGACAGAGCGCTGTAAAGCACTGTGAAGTGATATATAAGTCTAAGTGCTATTGCTATTGCTATTCCCACCATAGGAAGAGACTCTTTTTTAACTTCTCCTTCTATATACTGGAAACCTCTTCCTTAACCTGTCTGAACTTCAGATTTTTCTGTCTTTTGAACTATTGTTGTCAGCATCAGCATCTCATTTTTATGAACCAGAGAGTTCAAGCCATTTGTTGTGGTCCGCCAGCAGCCTGCGGAGCTGGCAGCAGAGTCGGACAGCGAGGAGGCTGGCGAGGAACCTGGGCCAGGCCTGGAGTCTGAAGAAGACTCGGTGCCAGAGGCAGGGATCCAGCCAGGGCCATCTGGGAGGTCTGTCCCGCCTTCAGAACCTCCAGACACTGACATGAGTGAGGCAGAGGAAGAGGAGGAGCCTGTTCTCAATGAGCATAGGTGCAGAGCTGCCAGAAGGCAAGAACAGTTACAGAGGAGAAGGACTACTCGGGAGTAAGGCCTGGGGATAATTGGCCCCTCCCATAGGCTATATAAGTGGTGAACACGAAAAGGGTAAATTGCAGGAAGCTAATGAAAATAATTAGCAGCCATTACAAATAAAAGACTTGTTTTACTTATTTTGGACTTCTGATGACTGCTAATGAAAACTAATTAGCAGCCGTTACAAATAAACAAGGTTTGTGAGATGCCGTTTGTGCCGTGTTCCTTAGTCAGGAAGCCTAGGTCAGAACACCATTGCACAGTATCATATAAACATAAAGAAATGAACAAAAGTGGTAGATACTCTTTAGCAATAGCAATCACACTTAGATGTATATATAATTTCATAGTGCATTCTCTAAGCAGTTTACAGAGTCAGCATAATATTGCCCCCAACAATCTGGCTCCTCATTTTACTGACCTCGGAAGGATGGAAGGCTGAGTCAACCTTGAGCCGCTCAGAATCGAACTCCTGGAGTGAGCAGTGAGTTAGTATGCAGTACTTCATTCTAACCACTGTGCCACCACTGCTCTTTAATCTGTATGTTGATAGTGTAAATTATATCATGACTAACAAGCTATTAAAATGTGTCAAACATAACTTCTCTCCATAATTTATGCTGTCTCTTGATTCAGTAACTACTCATTCCACTTATTCAGATAGATAGATAGATAGATAGATAGATATAGATAGATAGATAGATAGATAGATAGATAGATAGATAGATAGATAGATNATATAGATAGAAAGTTAGATAATATATAGATAGATAGATAGATAGATAGATAGATAGATAGATAGATAGATAGATAGATAGATAATAGATAGATAATGACAGTAACTGTTACTTTTTTTCTTTCCTTGATTACATTAGTATGAAATAATAATTCAGACTGTGATAGTAATAAAACTGCATTCCTGTAAGGATCCACACAACATATTGTAGCACTGTAGTGGTGTTACTCTAGTCATGCCTTATTCGGTCAATGACTTTTTTCTAAAGTTAACTGATTTCAAGCACTGTTATCATAATTTGTTTCTATAATAATTCAATGTTCTGCCAAATTAAGACTGCATTCCTTTGAGGCCTATTTCTAAATTTATAGGACCTATTAAGAATCGGCCCTATAAACAGTAGCAATTTTAAGTAATCATGTAGATGATTGCATAAACTATGTAAAACTTTTTAATACTGATTCCACATCATAGAAATTATATTGGTTGTGATTTTTTTACTTCCCTATTTGACATTCTATCCTCTTCAAAAAGTTCCATAAACTACTTTTTTAATAAAATGAGCAACTGCCCTGTATTTCAATTTTCTGTTCAGAATATTTTTCCCTTCATGAACTTTGCTGCTTATTTAAGCTAAACTCTGCAAACTCAAGTAAATTAGTTTGTGTTACAAAAACAACCTCATTCTCCTTTAATGAGCTAGTTCACTCAAATGGTTACAGGAGCACTGAAGGAATAATGAACTGCTAGATTTCAACATGATATTCTATAAAAGCCCAGGAACCTCTTTGAGAAGGCGTCTCAAATTCTTTATCAACCCAATTCTATGAGCTAATATTTTAATTTAAAAACGCCTTCTTGTCATATTCCCCTGGCTTCATTTGCTAGCTGCTGCCTTTTCAGTGAGCATAAGACTTTACTCTGTAATGCTTCTTATCCTTCACACAGTTGATCCTTCCATTTTTCAGAACACAGAATCTTCATCTCTATTGAGATAGAGTAGATTGAATGATTGAACAGAATAATGGAGTCAGTCATTGGGAACACTGACCTTTTAAGCGGTTAGAAATCCAAAGATGGAATGCCAGTCCATTATTCCTTCCAAAGCACAAATACAAACAAGTGTTCATAAAGACAGGTATATTTTAGCATATGCTATCTCAGTTCAAGAAAAGATGGGTATGGTGAACACATCGCAATAATAATTTGGTTTTTGCCTTGCTTTTATGGTACTGAAGATGTGGTTTTTGCCCTGGAATCAGTGGTGGGATTCAATTTTTTTTACTACCGGTTCTGTGGGCATGGCTTGGTGGGCGTGGCGTAGTTTGGTGGGCATGGCTTGGTGGGCATGGCAGAGGAAGGATACTGTAAAATCTCCATTCCCTTCCCACTCCAGGGGAAGGATACTGTAAAATCTCCATTCCCTTCCCACTCCAGGGGAAGGATACTGCAAAATCTCCATTCCCTCCCCACTCCAGGGGAAGGATACTGTAAAATCCCCATTCCCTCCCCACTCCAGGGGAAGGATACTGCAAAATCCCCATTTCCTCCCAATCAGCTGGGACTCGGGAGGCAGAGAATAGATGGGGGCGGGGCCAGTCAGAGGTGGTATTTACCGGTTCTCCGAACTATTCAAAATTTCCGCTACCGGTTCTCCAGAACTGGTCAGAACCTGCTGAAACCCACCTCTGCCTGGAATGTTTGGGGAATTTAAGGACTGTTTATTTATAATATTAAAAAAAAAGGCAAAGAAGGGACTTTTTATCATTTATGGTGGACATGTGATAAAGCAAAGAAATATTGGAGTAGGATACATATCTTAATACAGAAAATTCTTAAAGTAAATATAAAGAGAAAACCAGAGACTTTTCTTTTGGGTTTAATGGAAAAAAACCTGGAAAAAAATCGGAACTTTGATGTTATGTATGTTGATGGCAACAAGGCTACTTTATGCACAGAAATGGAAGGACACTTCGATCCCCACGATGGATGAATGGCTGCAAAAATTGATGGAGTTAGCAGAGATGGCTAAATTGACTGTTTTGATCAAAGAAAAAAAAATACAAATACTTTTATTTCTACTTGGAAACTGCTTCTGGACTTTGGGCTTGAAGTAAAAAAAAATAAACTTTGATTTTGGGTTTTACCGATTAGATAGATTTGTTGTTATAGAAATGGCTAGTTTATACTATTAAAAGTAAAAAAGTTGAAGTTTGATGTTAATGCCTTATTCTACTGCACCAAAGGGAGTTGGAAATCAATGCCTTTTTTCTTCTTTTTTCCCTTTTCTTTCCCACACTTTTCCCTTCCCTATTTTCCCTACTATTTACTTTTGTATTTTCTTTGTATGCTATATTATAAACTAATAAAAACTATTTTTTTAATTTTTAAAAAAAGGCAATGATGATCTGCCCCTTAGGTCATGGATGTCCAACCTTTTAGCTTCACAATGAATGAAGAGGAATTACCTTGGGCCACATATAAAATATTTAATATAGTTAATGTAGATAAATCACATAATAATGTTAAAAGTTTACAAACTTGTGGGGCTGGGTTACTAGCTCTCCAGGAATGCATGTGGACTTCAGGTCAAAGGTTGGACACGCCTGCTTTGGGTTCCCCTGCAGGGAAGTGCTGAGAAGAGTGACCAGAAGAAATAATATAGCAGTGGTTGTAGCAGTTCCTTGCCACTGCCTATGAAATGAAAGAGAAGAAGGCTGAAGCCATTGTGTTGCAATGCTCAGGAGACCATCTTTCTGTTTCGGCCACCAATGAATAAATATTTGTTTCCTAAATATAACTACCATATAAGCCTCTGGGATTTCGGGCTCACAGATCATAGAGCTTGTGACTCCTAGTTGGTAATTGAAAGATGGGAATAATGTTCCTTATCTTGTTTCATTTGCAGCTTGTCAAACATGCAGGTTTATTTAAAAAATATTATTATCATTCTCAGAGACAATGTTCCGGTGAAAACAAAGATGTATGGGAAAAGTAGTATGACAAAATGAAGAACAGAAACCTGAGTGATAGCGGAGGTAGATAAGGGATACAGTTGTGGTTCTAAAAGGTTCATGATTTATCCATTTATGTGCCCATCTTTAAAAAAAACACACACACAAAGAACCAATGTTACGTTTGAAGGCAGAGCATTTCACAGGTTGGGAAAAGCGCTATTATATGCATCTGATAAATAGGCCTCTCTGAATTAAAGCAAATAAATCTCTTCTGCAGATTTTAAAAATGAAACAGAGTCAAAGCAAGACAGATGGTCCATCAAAGTTATGCTTTGAGCCGTTTAAGCTTTATAGCTAAGATCAACAGCCTAAATTTAAGCCTGGAAAAAAATATGTGACTAGTGAAAATTGTTCAGTATTGGAGTGATATAAAGGGAAATCCATGGCCTGTTTATTACCGTAGATGCCACATTTTGCATCCATTAAAGAATTGGGACACTTTGCAGGAGCAAATCGACAATAAAGCACATTGCAACAATGTAGACAAGATGGAACCAACGCATATGAAACACAGTTGTGAAAATATACCCAATATACCCTTGAATTCCCCACAGGTAATGTAGATTCAAGGTGTACCCCATGTATCCAACTTGATCTTCCAACGGAAATACCATTAGCGGCACAATAAGTTGAATTCCAATTCTCTAGCCAGGTTTCTAATAGCACCTTCATTTTGCCTGGATTTCATCTCGGTGTTTGTTTGTTTTCCTATTCATCCAAATAATCAAATCTAGGAAAGGAGATTGCAAGTTTCCTTGGGGATATTGGACAACAAGACAGCTGAAATCTTCAGTTTACTGGTAGCCTAAAAATAATAAACCTGATGGATTTATTGTTCATCCATATTACGGATAAGGAAATTCTGCTTTTCAAGTGACATTAAGGAATGGGCATCCAAAATTCTTAAATTGTCATCTCAAGAATGAGTGACATATATTCAATGGTATATAGGATGCCCTTCTGAAGTGCTTTGACTAAAGAAAAATCGTATCCTAAAATAAGATATGTGACCCGATAAATCACTGCCTTGTTCAGCTGATCATCATAAATGTACAATACCACTATTCTATATAATCTCTGCTTCTCATTCGAATTCATTTTTCTTTAATCAACATTTTTCCCTGTGTTTCAGATCTCAAGATAAAAAAAATAAGATCAGAATTTTATTACTGATCATCTTTACTATCTAATAATCATACCCTGGCCAAAACACTTGTTTCTCAAACACTGCATGGCCGTAGAATAACCATTTGTTTTGTTTTGTTTATTAAATTTGAACTCTATGCCATGGTGAAACGTTTTTTAAATAGAGTTTTTATTTCAAATGGCACTACCTTTTATTTCCCAGGCTTTGATTCATTGCTTTTTGGATGAAATTTAAGTCAAGATCTCACTGAGAGGTACTAGCTGTTAACTTCAGAATGATTAATGGCAAGACAAGATATCAGGTATCAGAGTTAAGAACCCCATTAAGTGAAGAGAAGACTTAAAAGGCAGAAGGAAGGAACAAGTCACAGTAACAAAAGAAGCCCTGGCCACAATATACTTCCTGATTTCACCTCCCTGATATGATCTTGTTCTCTTACTTAGTTGTCAAATGAATGTCACATTACCTTTTACATGCTTTATTACCTAATAAGTCAGCTCATTTCAACAGACTGAAATATGCAGTTTGGCCTTAAATGAGAGAAAGAATGGATTCCCACAACGAGCTAATTTGAACATTTAACTTCCATTTTACAAGACTGAATTAATTAAAACGGCAATCTGCTAGCCATTTAAACAGCACAGACTAAAGCAATTGATTAAAAAAAGGAATAACACACAGGATTTATACATGCAAATAGTTCTACGTAATGCATTCTTGTTTGTGGGTTTGTTTGCAAATAATTTGATAATAGGAATCACAGTGAGGTTATTGTTAACAAAATAGCAATATGCCTAGAGTCATCTCTTCACTGTCCTCTCTCGTACCTTTGTCTTGTCATAGAAATGAAATGTACTCAACATTCTCAACTCCTGATAATTACATTGACCCAGTCACATAATCTTCTTGGCAAGAATAAATAAATGTATATGATTGCCTTCTTCCCAACTCATGTATACTTTTAAGATTTCCTGATGATATTAGGATAGGTGTTCCTGTGTTATCTGGTAGACGTAAGCAGAAAAACCAATAAATACCTACTTATCACAGGAACATGTGTGTTTGTATTTGTGCATGAGATAGATAGATAGATAGATAGATAGATAGATAGATAGATAGATAGATAGATAGATAGATAGATAGATAGATAGATAGATAGATAGATAGATAGATAGATAGATAGTGTTCTGACCTAGGCTTCCTGATAAAATAATATAGCACAAACAGAGTCCCAAAAACCTCTTTTTATTTTTAATGGCTGTGAATTAAGTTCATTCCCAGCTGTAATAAGTCCCAAACAATGATAACTAGTCCAACAAAAGTCATTCGGAAGAAGGCAGAAACACGAACCTTTATCTTTCTTGACAGGCTGCCAAAGACCTAATTGGCAAGGAACTTTGCAAGGCCAAACAGAACACGGACTCAGAACTGAAAATGCTGAGACACAAATTGAACCAAGTTGCTTCCTGCAACGAGCACATCCGTTTGCTCCACTTTTATATCCTATGGGAGGGGCCAATCATCTCCAAGCCTTACTCCTGAGTAGCCCTTTT
>QLTV01001698.1:15468784-15479526 GCA_003457575.1 Thermophis baileyi
ACTCTGGAGTCTCTGGAGTCGGGACAGACCTCCCAAATGGCCCGGGCTGGATCCCTGCCTCTGGCACTGAGTCTTCTCCAGACTCCAGGCCTGGCCCAGGTTCCTCCCCAGCCACTATCCCTCACCGCAGGGCCCTTCCCCCGGGTCTGACGATCCAGATGCGGTCATGACGGGAAGCGGTCATGGAAGGCTTTCACCAAAACAGGAGCATGTACAGAGGTTGCATCCTCCAGGTGAAGTCCTCCGGCCCATACCCCTTCCACTCAATGAGGTACTGGAACCGGCCCTTCAGCCACCGGGAGTCCCGAATGCTGGTGACCTCATACTCGGGCGGTCCATCGCCATCATGTGGCGGCGGCTGGGGACGGTCAGGTTGGTGGAGTGGACAGGCTGGCCGTTCTGGAATGAGGAGGGATCTATGGAAGACGGGATGGACATGCATAGAGCATGGCAAAGTCAGGCGGTAGGCAACTGGGTCGACAGGGAATGGGCCAAGGTACCGGTGATCGAGCTTTCTGACTGGCCAGTCTGATGGAAGGTGCCTGGTGGACAACCAAACGCGATCTCCCACAGCCAACATTGGCGTCGTCTGCTGAGAGCGGTCCGCGACTCATTTGTAGTCCTCCTTGGCCTTCTCAAGATACCATCACACCAATTGATATACGGCCTGCAACTTGGACAGAAAGTCATTCGCTGCCGGGACCGGTGAGTCAAGTTGCGTGAGAGGAAAGAACCGAGGATGATATCCCACATTGGCTAAGAAAGGGGTCATTTGGGTGGAGGTGTGCTGCGAGTTATTAAACGCGAACTCTGCGACTGCCAAATACTCTGACCAATTGTCTTGTTGCTGGTTCATGAAGCAGCACAGGTATTGCTCCAGGATCCCGATGACTTTCTCAGTCCCGCCGTCGGTTTCTGGATGATGTGCCAACGACAGGCAGATTTTCACATCTAAGGCCGTCATCAGCCCTTTCCAAAACTGGGCTGTAAATTGTGGCCCTCTGTCTGAAATGAGAGGAAGCAAACTGGCAGCGAGGTAAGTTAGAACGCACCCCTGATGTCTACCACCACGAACACAGTCGTGAAGCCAGAAGATGGAGGCAAATCTGTCAAGACGTCCATGGAAATGGCGCCCCAGGGTCTCTCCAGTGTCGGCAAGGGCTGGAGCAGCCCTGGAGGGGCTCCCGTGGTCAACTTGGCTTGTCGGCATCATACACAGGATGTGACATAGGCCTGGACATCATGGCAGAGTCGGGGCCACCAGAAAGTCCGAGAAACTAAGTTCAATGTCTTAAAGAGACCAAAGTGCCCTGCAGGATTATCATGGCACTGCGACAGGATAAGTCCCCGGAGCAGCCTCACCAGTACATAGAGTCTATCTCGGTACCGCAAGAGGTCCTCGGTAAATGTCCAGGGAGAAGCAGGCCCTACCTCTCCCTTCCATTGCTCCACATAAGCGTCCTGCCGCTGCACTTCCCGGATCTGAGCCCGTAAGTCCACTGGTTCCTGAACCGCGGAGAACGACTTGACAGGCAGAATTGTCCAGGGCGGAAGCGGGTCTTCGATGTGGGAATACTCGGGTTTCTGCTAGAGCGCATCCGTTCTTTGGTTGCACCCACTGGGGATGTAGGTGATGCAGAAATTGAACCTGGCAAAAAAGAAGGACCACCGGATCTGGAGTTGGTTCAGTTTCTTAGTGGTCTGCAGAAACTCCAGGTTTTTTTGGTCCATCCGGACTTCAATTTGATGTTGGGCACCCTCCAGGTGATGTCTCCAGGCTTCAAACGCCGTATTAATGGCCAGTAGCTCCTTCTCCTAAATGGCATAGTTGTGCTCAGAAGAGTTAAGCTTCTGCGAATAATACGCGCAAGGGAAGAGGGTACGTTCCATCCTTCCGAGGTGGGTAAAATGAGGACCCAGATTGTTGGGGGCAATATGCTGACTCTGTAAACCGCTTAGAGAGGGCTGTAAAGCACTATGAAGCGGTATATAAGTCTAAGTGCTATTGCTATTGCTATTGCTGTTACTGCCAGACGCGTGAGCCTGGAGTAACACTGCTCCAACAGCAACATCCGACGCATCCGCTTCTACCACAAACGTACGGTGGGGGTCAGGATGTTTCAAGATGGGCTCCTTCATGAAGGCCTGCCCACGTGGCGTGCCCACGTGGCGTGGGAGGGAACGAACCAGCAGCGAGGTAAGTTGGAACCCACCCCTGCCCAGGTGGGTGACCTTGGGCCAATAACTTTCTCTCAGCCCAACCTACCTCATAGAGTTGTGGGGAAAATGGCAAAAGGAAGTGTGTTAGATATGTTTGCTGCTTTGAGTTATTTGTAAACATAATAAAGGTGGGATACAAATAAAATAAATAAAGATACCATACAGGACTTTCAAACTCCCAGGCCTCTGGTAGAGGACCCAAGATTGAGAGAGATGCAGACCATCCATTGGGTGAGAAGGGACTAAATATGATGATATGATGTGATATTAATGAGGATTGTATATATTAAATATATTATATAAACATATTATTACAATAGGGATTGTATTATCCATACATAATAAAGCACATAGGTACCTACACTATGAGCCAAAGAGACTTGTGTAAAAAAAAAGCGCTGAATATATTTTAAAAGAAAGCAACAATATAATTTCAGATATTGAGAAAGAACTCCATTAAGATAAAATAACCTGAATGTCAGTGTTTTCCTTAAATCAAGAGTCTGTTGTTGACCTTTGTTTGTTTTTCATTCCTCTAGATCAGGAAGGTTTTTTTTTTTTACTGAAGTGAGTCATCTTTAATAATAGAGAAGAAAGAGAACAAGGCTGCTAGAATCCTCAGCCTGGTCTTTTTTCTCATTGACAGAGAGAAGAAAATGTGAACATCATCAGAAAAGAAAGACTGGATCTAAAGCAACTGAGATCCAGCTAAGATAATTCATCTCATGCCCAACATAACCTACATTATTGCTTTTCAAAATCTGCAAGTTTTCCACATTTGAAATATATACAATTTCTATGTGATTTCTTTCTTGAAATTATCCCCCCACCCAGTCTAGCCTTATATCCCCTCTTAGGTTTAATAACTATACATCCCCCCCTTTCCTCTTTTAATTTTTTTGACTGTTTGATGCTTATTAACACTTTTTCACCGTATATTATTAAACTTAACAACATACGCCTTTCTTTCTCTCTTTTAGCACATCTTGGGTGCCTTTTGCAAAGAGGCAAATTTCACAACTGTTTCCATCACCACTGATAAATGTTAGCATGAAATAAAATTCACCAGATTTATTTTCACAGTGGAAAAAGTGTCAGGTTTCAAAAGAATAGAACTTTTCCCTCCCACCCTGTAATTGGTTATTATAACTATGCTTGACAACTTTTAAGGGGGGGGGGAGAAATCAAAGGGCTCCAGGGACTCGTATCTCATCACTACATCCTCATGTTCTTTGCTTTTAGGGAAATATACCATATATTTTTGCTCTCCTATGTTGTGTTGTTAGTCTCTACTGATTCCTATTTTTTTATCATTCATAATGATTGATTGTCTTTCTCTGAATGACACTCTAGGCAAACATTCCTCTGTTGTAGATAATTCCAGGTTTTCAATATTTTCTGTATCAGTTGTCCCAATCATCACATTATTTTCTCTGAAGCACTTGCATTGTCTTCCTTGAGAAGTCTCTGTGAGAGTTCTCCTACTTTTCAGTTTTCTTCATAGTTTTAAATTTAATGAACTGTTTTCTCACTTGCTTCACATTTCATTATTTCAAAATAAAGGTGTGTAACCTGAGATTTTGTTGTTACCAAATTTTAATTGTCATTTGACAGAAAATATAATTATTAAGTACCTGATTGGAGGGGGGTCATATGAATTATGTTTCATCTGTATTAAATATCTCTACAAATAAAATTGACATTTGATTTTATTCAGATTGACTCCCTACTTTATGAAATATAGGCCTTTGACATGGTACTCAAATGGTAATCAAGTTCCTTACTCTGAAACAATTCTACAGCATGACTGTAAGTAACTCATAATTCTTTACCCTGTTTAGTTTCTTGCACACCAATTCAAACAGCCAGGATTGGTCTAGTGCAGCGGTTCTCAACCTGTGGGTCACGACCCCTTTGGGGGTCGAACGACCCTTTCACAGGGGTCGCCTAAGCATGCGCTAGCCCGCCATCTTGGTGCCATGCCCCCTTTGTCAATTCATCGCACGCGGGGAGGGGGCAGGGAGGGGGTCGCGGCGGTGGGGAGGGGGTCACGGCATTAGGAAGGTTGAGAACCACTGGTCTAGTGGTTAAGGTACCAGGCTAGAACACAGGAGTCTGTGAGTTCTAGTCCTGCCTTAGACGTGAAGGCCTGCTGAGTGACATTGGACCAGTAACTCTCTCTAAAACATATGAAGAACGGCTGCAGAATCTGGGTTTGGCTAGTCAAAAAAAAAAAGAAGAAATGGGGTGACATGATAGCAGTATTCCAGTATTTGAGGGGCTGCCACAAAGAATAAGGGGTGAAATTATTCTCCAAAGCAACAGAGGGCAGGACAAGAAACAATGGTTGGAATCTAATCAAAGACAGAAGCAACCTGGAATTAAGGAGAAACTTCCTAACAGTGAGGACAATTAACCAGTGGAACAGCTTGAGAAATCATGAGCACTCCATCACTGGAGGTTTTTAAGAAGAGACTAGACAGTCACTTATCTGAAATGGTATAGGTTCTCCTGCTTGAGCAAGGGGCTGGACTAGAAGACTTCCAAGGTCCATTCCAGCTCTATTCTACTCTAAACATTCTCTCCCTTTCAGCCCAATTCAGCTCACAGGGGAATGTTATTGTGGGGAAAATTGTGGAAGAAAGGAATATAAGGTATATTCTCTGCCTTGAATTATTTATATAAAAAGGGTGATCTATAAATAAACAAACTAAAATAAATAAAATTCAGCATCAGAGCCCTTTTTCTTTAACTTCCCTGTGGCATTTTTTGCCTAGGATTGCGGTATGCCTCTTATGAATATTTATCATTGTTATCTCTGTCTTTCCCTTCTCTTCTTCACTTTCTCTGCCTTGAAAGAATTTCAAATCATTGTACAGCAATATCTATGGAGATATCAAATCATAATCTCAGAAGATATGCTGAAAAAAAAAATCAAGCTTTCTCCTAGACTTGACTTTTGTGTCCTTATATTGGTAACACTGTGTTAGAAGTTAAGATGTTAGGTCTGGGCACGTGGCTTACGGTATGTAGGATTAAACATAACTTCATGGAAATATAAATAATGTGAAAGCCAATATCATGCTAACAAACTATACATTTGCATTATGAATCTGTTCCTTTTGTTTTCCTCCACATTGCCCTTGTCCTCTTCCAAATTGCTCCGGTAGATCTCCCAATCCTCAGAATAGCTTTGAAGTTTATATATGGAATATTTCTTATTTTTGGTTCTGCTAATTAAATTAGTTCTGTTTGAGCCAATGGTTTTAAATTCAATACACAACTGTTCTTTTTTATAATATGGTATTTGTTCCAGGGGTGAAATCCAGCAGATTCTGACAGGTTCTGGAGAACCGGTAATGGAAATTTTGAGTAGTTCGGAGAATCGGCAAATACCACCTCTGGCTGGCCCCAGAGTGGGATGGGAATGGAGATTTTGCAATATCCTTCCCCCAGGAGTGGGGAAGGAATGGAGATTTTGCAGTATCCTTCCCCTGTCACGCTCACCAAGCCATGCCAAACCCACCAAGCCACGCCCACAGAACCGGTAGTAAAAAAAATTGGATTTCACCACTGATTAGTTCAGTCTACTTTATAATGCACTGATCTTTCTAAGACCTATGCTGTTTTTCATCTTTGATTTAACATTGTTTTCTTAAGTTTTTTGCTGTTTATTTATTTTTCTTTATACTTTCTATCTGTCTTTTTACTCAATTATTTCCTCTAGAATATCTTGTTATACCATCTATAAATCTTTGTAGTCTTGTCCATCTTTTATCTTCATTGTTTTATCTCTGTTTTCCTCCTTGTATTCCCCCCCATTTATTAACTCCTCCCTCCCTCCCTCCCTCCCTCCCTCTTTCTTTCTTTCTTTCTTTCTTTCTTTCTTTCTTTCTTTCTTTCTTTCTTTCTTTCTTTCTTTCTTTCTTTCTTTCTTTCTTTCTTTCTTTTTTCAGTACTTACTATCTGAGGGTTGATCCAAAATTAGTTTCTTTCTGGGGCAAAATTCAAGATAATGTCACCTATTATGCTGGAACTCTCTGACAGGGATAGATGTGTTAGTGAGATCTTATATTCCAGAGTAAATAAAGGTCTCGAAAATAGTGCCTGCAAGGGCCTCAGAGAAAAGTTTTGGATTTTACTGAGGGACAACACAATGAAAGCAGTGGATAAACTATCAATCATGAAGGAATGGAAAAATTACCTCTCACTGGAGAAAAAAACCATTTAAGCAGTATTGAGAGAACTAGAGATTAAAGATATTTTAGTAATCTGGCGGGAGAAGCAGGAAAACTGGTATATATTTCTGTTGCATAGATCTGATTGGTAAAGATTGATAATAGACAGAACATCTGGAAGTATGTGGAAGGAAAGTAGGATAGGGTTCCTACCAATCACCAATGCTTTGGTCTGAGTCACATCGACACATTCATTGATTCCCTGAAGCTATGTGTCAGGGTTCCGACCGATGCCCTAATTAAATCATGAGCCTCAAGCCAAGCTTCAGAAGAAATCCAGTTATTTATTAGGAGCTTCATGTCGGCACGATCCAAATGAAGCCAACTCTGACCTCACTTAATTCGTGCCTTGGCTCTGACCCTGTTTCCCTCTCCCCCCAAGGTGTGTCATCAGTCACATTCCCCAACGAAGCAATTTCGCGGGTTGTAGAAGTCACTCCCTCTGGCCACTGTGGGTCCCCCTGGAGATGACCTTGACGTTGCCGCTGGAATGTGCTTTATTTTGACTGAAATGCAAGTTCCTCAATGCACCTGCGAGGCTCGGTTTTCCCATCCCCCTGCCTATGGCAACTCGAGAGCAGGTCAGGAATGCTTCGCGAGTTGACACTATGATTGTCTTGTGTTGGAGACTCTACAGTTCCAAAAATGGCATTGCTATAACCTTCCTCCAATCACCTTAATGATCACAGGTGATCAGGTGAAACTAGCTAATGTATCTAGATTGTTAAACATAACTTAGAAAGGTTGGTTCCAGAGATTCAGAAAGTCTGTGCTTATGATGTATAAAGAGGCAACATCAGTCACATTTCCGTGTGTAATGTAGGCAATATGGGGTCACCAAATGGACATCACCACAACTGAAACCCTTTGAATGTGTATGCAGGATTGTTACTTTGTTTAAGGGGGGGGGGGGTAAGGGCTCCAATTGTGAGGTCATGGCCACCATCCAGCCTGTTTTGAGTTTATCCCTGATGATGATCCTGAAAACATTCTGGAGGACCTAAATTCACTTCCTGGAGGGCCCAGCAACCTCCTCAGGGCTATACCTATGTATCCACCTTAGTCCTGTGATTATTCTGGCCATACTCAAGTCCAGTTCATTAAGGAAGCTTGGCCTCAGATGGTTTAAGATCAAAGGCTAACTATACACCTCTTCTTAGTCCCCACTCTGGAGTGATTACTAAAGACCAGGAAAATTCAAGGATATAATCACACAATAGATAATATCCATATGAAAAGTTACAACCTTTGATTTCATTTTGCTTTAATGCATGGGTAGTGTATTTAGTTTTTATTTATTAATTAAATGTAAATGCCACCCATCTCACTGCTACTGTTAATGTCTGTACAAAGAAAAAGTCATGAGATGAAGTTCATTAGACAGCAGAAATAATTTTCCTTCTTTTTTTAGTGGGAACTTAACAAAAAAACCCACATAAGTACTCCAAGAATTTGAAATTAAGAAATAATGTACACTATAGAGCAATCATAAACACCACATACCAATTTATAAATTCTAAGCCTTAAATTTCAATATAATCTCACACCAAAATATGTGCACTCCTACCTACTTTAGAGCAAAGCTGGGGTTGGGAAGAGGTTGAAGAAGATACCACATTTTCTCTGTTGAAAAATTCCCTATTATGTCTGTATGGAGGGATCACTGTGAAAAACATCTTTAGATTGCAAAGTATTTTTCATCTTTTAAACTCTTGGTTTGAATCAGAGTAATTTCTCCAGGGCTTCAGCCTGAGTTTTCTATTTGTGATCTATGCTTGAGTGAGGACTTTGCCCATTAACAATCTGTTGTCAACAACTTGCACAACAGTTGAGAGTAGTGAAGATAGCCTGCTTCCAGTCTTCTCTTTCCTATAAGACAGGCTGGTTGATGCAGCACCAACAGGGCTGATGAACTGTCATTTTGAACATGATCTACTGACGGTTCCTTGGAATAAATCAAACCTGTTCAAGACAAGAAAAACTCAGAGCTAGTTTCCAGCTGCTACATATTGTCTAGAGTGACTCACTTCAGCCAGAGAGAGAAAGAAGATCTCAGAATGAGCTTCCTTTTAATTCTACTCTGACTAGTTAGTCAAAAAGGCAGAGTTCTTAGACTGCCTCTGCCCATTGGGGGTTTATTCAGAATTTATTCCCCACACCAGGGGCAAGTACACAAAAGCTTCTCAATTCTGATAGTCCTTTTGAGACTTTTGGCAGGATTATCTCCTTCTTACATTCAGCATGATCAGATTAGTTTTAAACCACTCAGCCTTTCAACAGGATGCTTTCATGTTTCTTTCTGTTCTGCAAAAAGTTTTATTCCTATAGGTAGGATTGGTACTAAACCCCAGCAAAAGGTCACATTTGTTAATGGTTCAGGGGAGGGGGAGGAAGGAAGGTTAAGAGGATTCCTCATAACAACTACTCTGCAATGATTTTGTATCTCCCCGAGTTCCTGATATGTTGTGAAAGCTTCATTTCTGCGAAATAGCTCTAGCAATAACACTTAGACTTATATACTACTCCATAGTGCTTTACAGCATCTTTAAGCAGTTTACAGAGTCAGCATATTGCCTCCAACAATCTGGGTCCTCATTTTACTGCCCTCTGAAGGATGGAAGGCTGAGTCAACCTTGAGCCAGTCAAAATCGAACTGCTGACAGAATTCGCCTGCAATACTGCATTCCAATCACTGCACCACCACGGCTCTTCACCAAAGCCAAAAATAATGCAGTACCCTGTTTCCCCCAAAATAAGACATCCCCTGATAATAAGCTCAATCAGGCTTTTGAGTGCATGGCAATAAGGCCAAGCGCTTATTTCAGGGTTCAAAAAAATATAAGACAGGGTCTTATTTTTGGGGAAACATGGTAGTGGGAAGGGTTTTCCATACAAGGAGAGAGGGTATCTGAGAAACTCAATCTATGTATGGAAATATAGTGGGTTATATTGGTAATTGGGTTTTTTTTTAACTGCACCTAATACAATCAGGTAATTTAGAGGCGCATTCAGGCACAGAAGCCAATCGTAAATAGCTTTGCCACTATTGGTTCAAGAGCATGGGTATAATGGTACATGCAGATGGAATTACCAGACAGTTGCCACATACTTTGGGTCAACATTTACAATACAAAAGGACTATCTAATGGTATGGCTAGCTTATAAGAAACTCTCTCATCTATGGATAATCCACAACTATAGGCTGTGGAGACTATGGAGATACCTCTCTGGCAGGGGTGGGTTCTAACTTACCTCGCTGCTGGTTCACTTCCTCCCGCACCGCGTGGCTGCGCCTCGTGGGCGCGCGAATGTGCAGTGCAAAAAAAAATAATTTTTTTTTAAAAAACAACACCGAAAACAAGATGGCGACGCATGTGCAGTGCCAGAAACTAAGCTTCTGTGCATGCGCAGAAGATTTTTTTTTTCAAAAATAAATAAATAAATAATTTAAACAAAAAGATGGTGCCCACGGACCAGTACCGACAGAACCGGATCCGTGACGTCATCGTGACGTCACCAGCGGGTCGCTACCAGTTCGGGAGAACTGGTCCGAACCAGGAGGAACCCACCTCTGCTCTCTGGAGATCAATACTTCTTTTTCTAATTTACTCTCCCTAAAACCATCCTTTTAAAAAAAATTACAATAAATATTATAAATATTAAAACATATGGAATGTTTGTTGAAAGCTAAAGAGCTGTGGTATATCATAGAAAATCCACCACAAGTGTTTGCAGCTGCTGATCAGAAAAGTCATGATCGTGCAGTGGCTTATCTCATCTTGAATTTAGATGATGAACAATTTCTAAATGTTGTGAATTTAAAGACTGGAAAGGAGATTTTGTTGAAATTGAGAGCTGTGCACGTGAATGTTTCTGCTTGTAATATCTGGCAATTTTCATGAAAACTTTGCAGAGCCTGTTTGCATCCATGCGAATCTGTGGATGATCAGAAAAGTCATGATCGTGCAGTGGCTTATCTCATCTTGAATTTAGATGATGAACAATTTCTAAATGTTGTGAATTTAAAGACTGCAAAGGAGATTTGGTTGAAATTGAGAGCTGTGCACGTGAATGTTTCTGCTTGTAATATCGTGCAATTGTCAAGAAAACTTTGCAGGGCCTGTTTGCATCCAGGCGAATCTGTGGAACAGCATTTAAATAAAATGCAAAGTTTATTTTTGGACTTAGAACAATGTGGGATAAAATTCCCTGAGTCCCAGAAGGTTTTATTGGTGTTGAACAGTTTAGATAAAACCTGGGACACAGTTTCAGCTATATTTGAGT
>QLTV01001698.1:15488071-15500161 GCA_003457575.1 Thermophis baileyi
GGCCCCCCCCTGGTGGGTGTGTGTGTGTGTGTGTGAGACAGAGAGAGAGAGAGAGAGAGAGAGAGAGAGAGAGAGAGATAAACACACTCACATATACACTATGCATATACTGTCTGACATTTAAACAGTGTATCTTACTGTTTATACTCCATTCATTTTTAAATAATTTTATAAATGCAAAATACAAAAAACTAATATAAACTAAAAGAAAGGTTGAAGAGTAGAAAGAAAGGGTAAAACTGCAAAAGGAAAGAAAATAGATCATTTAAAGTATAAATCTTAATAGCAATAGCACTTAAATTTATATATCATTCCATAGTGCTTTACAGCCCTCTCTAAGTGGTTCACAGAGTCAGCATATTGCCCCCAACAATCTGGGTCCTCATTTTACCAACCTTGGAAGGATGGAAGGCTGAGTCAACCTTGAGTCCATCAGGATGGAACTCCTGGCTGTGGGCAGAGTTAGTCTGCAATACTGCATTCTAACCACTGTGCCACCAGTGGTTAGTAACTTTTCATCTCCTTTTAATATAGAAACAATAATCTCTTCATCCCATGTCCCGCCTCTTATCTATAAACAAATCTATAAAGCATTGTCATTTCAGTCCTGGTGTCAGCAAGAGTCCATTAGAGTTGCAAGAAATAACAATATATCTATTTTATATTTTGTTCCTTCTTTTCACTTCTAACAATTTTAATCTTTAATCCATTTGGGTTGCCTTTTACAACAAAAAGGCAGTGTCCAGATTGGTTCAGGGTTGACAAAGTACTTCAATTATTTACTTAGTCAGCACTACCTGTGTTATTTGGGTTGGGAAAATGTCATAATTTGTCCGATAGGATTCTCTACTTCATAAGTCTGCTGCTAAGTAATGTGGTTCAGGTGTGTCCTGAAATACCCAGAGAGAATATCATGTAGCAAATCTCATTGGCTTGATGGCGTAAGGGTATACCCTCGGTTGTCTATACTTTCTAAGCTATGTAGTATGGAATAATTAAAGGATCATCTTGCCCCATGTTGAGATAGATGGGTAAAAGGGTAATAAATAGGATGATTCTTACTGATTCTTTAGTACTAGAATGGTGTTATGAAAGGGAACTGTAAGCGATGGTAAACTAGATTTCTTCAGAAGAAGGGGTCAAGGGAGAAAAATGATGAAAGCCGAGTTTGATGGTAGAGCACTGCTTTCATCATTTTGTTAAAAGCATTGGATCTTAAATATCCCTCTGTGGTAAACTCTGGTTAATGATGCCTCCGTATTGCTGATCTTTCTATAGTTAATGAAGTGATTATCTTTTATCCCAAAACTGGATTCCTATTATCTGGGTAGGGAATAATCTCTCCTATCCACTGAGAATTTTCATGTAGTTGAGAATTTTGGAAAATGAGGATATAAACATGTGGTGAACCTCTGTACTGCAGAGACTTGCTGCCTGAGTGACAAGAATGATATTGGAAGAGGGAAAGGCTTTATCCCCTATTCTCCAAATATTGTAAGCCTATTTTACTGTTCTTCAGAAGTGCAAAACAACCACTCAAGTGCTCTTTAAAACATGTCTCCACTTTTACCCAGATAATTTAATGCCGCCTGATATCCATTACAAGTATGTTTTTATTTCCAATGACAGTTTTACTCTGCCATTATTCTTCACATTTGTTTTGTCAACTTTCAGCAAGTTACCTTTGCATCCATTTCCTTGTCAACTTGCATTTCTCCTACCCCCCTTCTTTAGTTTTATTATTCTCTCTCTCTCTTTCTCTCTTTCTCTCTTTCTCTTTCTCTCTCTCTCTCTCTCTCTCTCTCTCTCCCTCTCCCTCCCTCCCTCCCTCTCCCCCTCTCTCTCGCACAATCAGTATATGTCAACCTGAGAATGGGTAAACATTTTTAAAGGATACTTTTCATGTTATATAAGTACACTTCCATCTGCCTTATTATTATTATTATTAGCCTGACCTTCTCCCTGCCAATATTCCATCTATCATTTATTGTAAGGGAGACCTTGCTTGCACAAGAACAGAATGACTGATGTGCTGCTAAGTAGTAATAAATCTACTCCTTATCTGCTTTATTTTCAACTATTCCAAGCCCTGGTCTTATGCTAAGAATTTGGGGAGGAAATCATATTGGTGAGAAAGTGGGAAGCATATGATTCAGGTGACTTATTAGTTTTGGCCTCTTAATTATGAAAGATTCACACCAATATTGTTAGTAGGCTTGGTGTGCAGAGATGGTTTGGTCTGGTACAGAAGACGATGAAGCAGTAAGAAGGCAAGTACAACAGAAGAGTCCTACTAGTTCAAATCAAAACCATCTAGTGCAATATTCTGTTCCCACAATGGCTCACACAATCTACATGGGCAACAACTGTTTCCTGGTGTTGCTGCCTCTGAAACTGAAAATTATATGCATTACTGATTATTGCACTGTTTCATATTCTGATTTTTTTATATTGCCCAGTGTATTGTGTGCATCGTTTGGACTCAGGTGGCATCAAATCAAACAAGCAAACGAACGAATAAATTCACTATCAAACGTACCCCAAGGAAATTATTGTTACATACATAATACATAAAGTGAATGTTATAAAGCACGATACCATTTGCATGTAAAAACTAAAATCCTGTCTTTATGGAGGCTTTTTCTTTTTCATTAAAATCTTCTGAATGCACGTAAGTCATTAAAATCGTCAATACCTACAAAGTTAATGAAATCAGGTACACATAAAAAGTACATCTGAATAGATGGTTATTGGAGAGACACTGGCCGAGCCAGGAGAGGAGTCAAGCAGTGAATTAGTTTGGAATCCCTATATGGGCATAAGAGCCGTTGAACCTTACCTAGTCTGACCCAGGTGCAAATCACCAATTTGAGAAGATTCTTGTGTTATAGACTTGAGCAATAAAATAGCTAATTGAACTCTTCATCTCTGGATCTGATTGTCTGCACCCACAGTTGTTAAACAAAAACAAATTGTTCCAATAACATGTATTTAGGGGAGCCCATTTGCTGTACTAGTTAAGGCACCAGGCTAGAACCCAGGAGATAGTGAATTATAGTCCTGCCTTAGGCTCAAAGTCAGCTCAGTGACCTTGGCCCAGTCACTCTCTCTTAGCCCTAAGAACCGGGCAATAGCAAACCACTTCTGAAAAACCTTCTCAAGAAAACCTCAGGGATTTCTCAGGGCAATCATGAAGACTCAATGCTAATTTGAAAGCCCAAAACAATTGTAAATGTATTTGCTACAAGTGTAGAAGTTATACAAAATTCTTCATTTGTAACAAATACATTGAAAATAAACAAACAACTTCCTCTCATGAGTCAGCAAAAACGGAAGTAAATGTTTTAGAAATGAAGACCATTGGCCCACAATGGACTACATTTCTTTGGGGAGCGGGATTTGCTATCTGTGTGAATAGCGGTAACAAAAGTGCAAAAGTGACGGTTACAGTTTTCTATCTTTCACATGGGCAGATATTTTGGAGTCTGAATATCTGCAGAATTACTGGTCCTTCAAATGTAAAATAGGATTTGTCAAACTCTAGAAATGTTCTAAGCATGCTAGGATTCATAAAAGATCTGGGCCTGCACATTATTATTTTATTGGAGACACAACAATAGCACGTTCAGCAGGGCTAAGAACAAATGGTTTTCCAAATATTTCAGTGAACTACAGCCCCAAAAATTTCATCCAGAACTGCCAGTGATGCCGAGAGTTATAGCTCAACCACATCTGGAAGATCAGAAGTTATGAACCCCAAACATTTCTATAGTTTCTCCATTAATGAGTAAACTAGATGGCAGAAAGATGAGAGACATTTGTGTGATTCATAATCCAAATGTGGGACACACGAAAATGGTACATTAGCGAAGCGAGAGCTTTCTTAGCTGACACTTGATTGGCATGTATTGAGAGAAGTCAACATACAATTCATTCACAGAGCACATCCTTTGTATTCAGAAAGTCCCAGAGATTTACATTTTCAATTATCTTTATGTGTATATGCCTTCAAACAACATCACAATTCCTACTCTTTAAGACCCCTTAAGCTGGAACACAGTCCCTGTTGCTCCTACCCCTCTACCTACCAGATTAGATCTTATGTTCCTTTCTACAAATATATTTTTGAGAACAATTGTGAAGTGCTATCTGGGAAATGATTAATCAACTGACACATAGCCTGCAATGTCCATTGTATGGAACTCCAAAATCTACTACTGAAATCTGACAGCAGAAGTAATGTTTTTCAATGGCACCATTTTTCCAGTTTCCACAAACTGGAAAAAAAAATCAAATGCAGTTACTCCATGGTTTTAGAAATCATGGAGTAACTGCAAGCAAAGTTTTTTCTTGGAGCACTTGGAGGGAGGGAGAGAGGGAGAAGGAGGGGGGAGAGAGAGGGGAGAGAACGAGAGAGTTTTCAGCAGAAAACATTGTGTTTGAACATTATTTTGAGAAATCTTTTGCAGGATCGCAGTCCTCCAAGCAACTCAAACCCATTTACCAGCATTAGAAGGATGATCAAAGAACTTTTAAATTCTTTGTTTATGGTGCAACTGAACAAAATGTGGCATTTCAGATATGGAATTTCAGTTCTTATAAAGTTTATGTACTTACTGACTGACTGACTGACTGACTGACTGACTGACTGACTGACTGACTTTCTTTTACTTATTTAATCAAATGTATATGTCTACCCATCTCATACAAAATGACTGGGCAGTGTACAATAAAACTAGAGAATGAAACATTTAATAAAATCAATTAAATAATAAATGTGGATAAAAACAAAATAAATAAAGCAAGATTAGAAGAGGACAGATATATATCTTACAGCCAGCATGCAAGTTTCCTATCACCTAGGGAACCCTAGCTAACCTGAAATATGATGGTAGTTGGAGTCTAAAACTACCTGGAAGGTCAAATCTTGCCTACTTTAGATCTGAATTCTGCTCCAAAATGCATTGTTACTTGTCTATGCCAATACAATACTTCCTAGTTAAAATTATTAGCAATACTGATGGGGAGAGCCAATTTGGTTTAGTGATTAAGGCACGTAAGTAATAACTAGAAGATGGTGCGTTCTAGTTCCACCTTAGGCAGAAAGCCAGTGGGCTGACCTTGGGCCATTCACTCTGACTTAGCCCTAGGAAGCAGGCAATGGCAAGCAACTTCTGAAGAACCCTGTCAAGAAAACTGTAGGGATTTGATTAGGGACTTGCCAAGAATCAATGCTGTCTCGAAGGTACAATAAATAAACAAATTACTATTTTATTTTTTTATAGTGATCTATGGTTCTCAAGGGAAACCACCTGCCTGGTATATATATATACACGCACGCACGCACGCACGCACGCACGCACACACACACACAGTATGCCTCTTACCATACTGCCACCAAATTGAACAGAAAAAATTTACCAGGATAAGAGGTCGATTTGTAATTAATCTTCAGAAGTTTCTAATACCCAATTGTTTAACAAAATAGTACCCAAACTTTTCTCTCTCCTTGTTTTTCTTTAAATAATAACATACTGAATCATAATGAAATAACAGGTGTGGGAACCAGAAATAGAATTTAACATGAAAGAAATCTCATCCCCAGTTTAGATACTAAAAATAGCAGGGAAAGCTACCATTCTTAGAAAGACATGGCTATTAATCACAACCTCCTCAGCTGCATTTCATGTTTCAATTACATTACAAAGACGTAAAGGAAACAGTTTCTTGAAAAGAAACAGTGGTGCCTTCAGCAAACACTTCCATATTTATTTAATCTAGAGCAGGAGAAATAGCCAGTTTAGTGTTTAAGGCACCAGAAACTGGGAGACCGTGAGTTCTAGTTCCATCTTAGGCCAGCTGGGTGACCTTGGACCAGTCCCTCTCTCTCAGCCCCAGAAAGCAAGCAATGGAAAACTGCTTTTGGAAAACCTTGTCAATAAACATGCAGGGACTAGCCCGGGCTATCAGAAACTGACTTGAAGATACATACATACAAATACTGTATGTAATATGCCAACTCACTATATAACTGGGGATGGATGGATACTTGTAGTGCCTTTGACATATGACTTGATATTGTAAACATCAAATGAACGCAAGATTATAAATCTCAAAATTCAATTCTGGGTGAACAAATATGCCTAAAGAATCCTGGCTTGAGTGATCATCATGCAGTGAATCACTTTAAACCATCTCTCTTCACTTGATTGATATGAATTAGAGTTACATTGAAGTTAATTTAAGAACTTAGCTGAGGGAACTTTTATATGATGTTCTAAATGTCCCTGGAAATTTGGATTGGCTTCAGATTTAAAGAGGGCTGGGCACAATGTTTGTCCTCTTTCTCCATGAACTAGTTCTGTTCAGGTGCAGAGCCTGACTGTAATGTCAGATTCTCAAGCCATTCTGGGCAGATAGTTCTAGCTCTTTTTCTCTTTCCTCATGGAGACTTAGCTGTCTTCCACATAAAGGAATGTCAGGGTGAAAATCTCAAGAATGGATTAGGAAGTTGGCAGTGTAAACTGGCTGGGTTCCTAAATATAAAGCTCATTCAAATGCATATTAGGGCAATATTTAAATGCAAATGTGATTAATGATTGCTACTGCTCATGAATGCTTGGATCCCCATCATTTATTATACATAAGATTAAAAAAATCAGTAGGGTGTCAACCATTTGCAATGGTATTTTCCCTCCTTTGCCAATGTCCAGAATGAAATGTGCTGATCACACTCTTCTATTAGCTCAGCTTCAAGGAAAACAGATGAACTGGTTGCTAAAGATAAATTCTATACAGGATCACCTCATCATATCTATTGAACTTGTTTTTCGGGAAGCCGATTTATAAATACGCAGCACAGACTGCAAGCCACATCATTAGCTTCAAACAAATAACCATTTCAGCATTTTTAATGTGAAGACAGAAAGGGAGAGGATGAAGATAATAGAAAGTTGTAAAGCAAAGACCAACCTCCACCCACCCAAGAAGCATTTGTGTTTTATGATTATTTAAAGCACAACATGGATGAATGTCTCTGACCTTATGGAGTATATTAAACTCTTTCCCATCCTTTTATAAAAGAAAATAGTTTTTCCAATTGCAAAATGCCTAAAATTATATCCACATTCATTCCCTGGTTAAAGCAGCCTATGGGAAAAACACGTTATAAGGTGCCCAAAGGACAATGAGGTATTCTGGGATTCTCATTCCACAATCGATGGATCGATGGGGAAATAATGTAAAGTAACGAAAAGAAAAGAAAAAAGAAAGAAATGAAACAGAAAGCTAAAAGTACAAGAAAGAAAGAAAAAGGAAAATAGAATAGAATAGAAAGAAAAAAAAATACAATGAAGTGGCTTCTGATCTTCTTTGAAGCAGTTATAAGTACAATTATAAATTTACCTCTTACTTTATGGTTACAACATCACTGTCATTTTTCTATAATCTGTCTTATTTAATCATCAAAACCAAAATAATCAGTTCATTTTATTTCTATTTTATGCAAAAACTCTGTACGGGATTTCCAGTCAGCAATAAATGTAGGTACTATCTTTTCTCTGATTAATGAAGTCACTTTAGCCAGTATTTACCATTCCTCTATTGTGGGTAATGCTGAATTTTCCCATCTTTGGGCATAATCTCAAAATGATATTGGGTTCTGGTTAAAGTCAAATCATGTTCCACTTTAGGTATTAGTGCTATATTGACCTCTTTCCAACTCTCTAGCATCTTCCTGTAAGGTAGAGTTCATTGTATTTTGTAAAGATTGTAAAAGTTCATCCTCAAAACATGTATAATAAGAAGCTGATAATTCATCTGGTCCAGGCACCATTCCTGGCTTAATATTTTTAACAGCTTTAGAAACTTATCTTATTTTTATATAGGTCCATTCATAATCTGTCTTTATTCCTCTGTAATACAGAGTAAATTTTATTTCCTTAGATATTCTGTAAATTAATTACATCCACAAGTGTTTAAGAAATGAGGCTCATTCAAACTTTGTGTCCATAACAGTGGTGGGTTGCTACCGGTTCGCCCTGGTTCGGGCGAACTGGTAGCGGAGGTGGCGGGAGGCTCCGCCCACCCACCCAGATGTCATCACGGACGATCTGCGCATGCGCAGAAGGTTCTGCACATGCACCGCGCGTTCACAGTTCCAAACCGGTAGTGAAGGTAAGTGAAACCCACTACTGGTCCATAAGGGTTGCAATACAACTGTGGATTTCATTGAAAACTCTTGACTCCCAGCTACTCAATTCATGAGCTCACCACAAAAACGTTTCTTCTGCATTTTACTCATGAAGAGCAGTGTCTAGAGTGAAAGTGGGCAATCTCATGATCTTTCCTTATCCAGAAAGACTTCATTAGCCAGACTTCACTGACTGGCCACTGTTCTCTACCAGAATGCTGTCCCTGCTTCTTCAGGGAATTCTCACAGGAAGTCTGCATGTTCCACAATGGCTAATTCTACTTTATTGTAAGGTTACATTAACAGAATCTTTTAAGTCTGAAAGTACATTTCTCTCCTGTAGCCTTTACAGCCTAGGAAAATAGGGAGGGCCCCTTCTGAGACATTTGCCAAGCCCACATTCCTGCTACTGGTATGTGCTAAGATGCCTCACCATAATTCTGGCTCTTCCCTCACCTCTAAAAGCCATTCCCACACATTACAAAAGGGACTATCACAGATGAAACTAATGCAATCTTAATGTAATGTAGTTCAACAAGCTAGGTTCTTCCATATGTATGAATTATCTATGAATCCTCCTTCCTACTTACAATCAAATTGTTCAATAATATTGTAAAGTCCATTGACAAATTACTTAATGGTCCAGCAAGTGCTACTTCTTTTTCCCTTTTCCTCCTCCTCATCTTTCTTTTTTTGAGTTTTACCTGACGTTTCTTATTCCTAGAAGAGGACTTTCCTCACAATAAATACAAACTGTCCCAAGTGGAACCAGAAGCAAATTCACAAACTTTAAACTACTAGAGATAAAGTTTAATTATTGTATTTTTCAGAGTATAAGACACACTTTGTCCCCCCCTAAAAGAGGGTGGAAATGTTGGTGCATCTTATACACCGAATACAGCCATTTTTGGCCTCCTGAAGCCCTGCCCCACGTGAAAACGGATGTGCAGAGGGTTTTGGAGGTCTGCAGAGTGCTCCTGGGGGCTGGGGGAGGGCAAAAATGCCCCCGTTTTGCAAAAAAATGGATGAAAAATGGCCCTTTTTCACAAAAATGGGGTGCGCAGAGGGTTTGGGAGGTCTGCAGAGTGCTCCTGGGAGCTGGGGGAGGGCAAAAATGGCCCCGTTTTTGCAAAAAAACAGGCAAACACAGCCCATTTTTCAGAAAAGCGGGGTGTGCAGAGGGTTTGGGAGATGGTCCTGGGGGCTGGGGGAGGGCAAAAACTTTTTTTTCTTACTTACCTCTTCGAAATCTTGGTGCATCTTATACACCAGTGCATATTATAGTCCGAAAAATACGGTAGTTGAAAAAGTAAAAATAATAAAGTCTGTAAATTGCTTATGAAAAGCCTTTCTCAACTGTGGTTCTGTGAGAGAGCACTAGGGGCTCTGCAGAGATCATGCTTAGAAAAACCAAACATTGTTTTTGCAACTTTCCATACTATGCAATGTTAGCTTTTGCAATAGTGGGACATTTTATATGCCATAACTCAATTGCCAGTCTGCTTTTTTTTTTTTTTTTTTTTTTTTTTTTTTTTTTTTTTTTTTTTTTTTTTTTTTTTTTTTTTTTTTTTTTTTTTTTTTTTTTTTTTTTTTTTTTTTGCAGTTGCTAAAGTTGGAAAATATGAATTGTACATTTTTTTTATATTTTTTGTAATTTTTATTCAAGGGTTTCCCGAGAAGTGAAAATTATTTCAAGGTTTGAGAAAGGTTGCTACAGAAGTTTATGGTAAAAAAGAGTGGATCAATTTTCCTTAGAGTGAAAGAAGCAAATTTCAATTCAACTGAATGACTTTGCTCACTTTCATCAGAAATGAACACAAAAAACATTGCATAAATGCTTTATATGAGGGCAAAGTGTATGGTTTCCTCCAAAAAACAATCCAATTTGCATTTAGGCCAGCTTCATTTTAGCATCATTTTTTTAAAAAAATCTGCCTTAAGATTTTTTTAAAAAATACTCTTTAGATGTTTGTTTAGATTCATCTTTCTCTCAAAATATGCATTTCAATATAAAGATCTTCTCCAAATTCGTATTTTTATTCAAGATGGATATTTTGCGATGCATATATCAACATTCTTGAAAGGCTAAGCTCCCTCAAGATACCCTTCATTCAACAAAAACACATCCCTTATTCTTCTTTGTGACCGACTCATAATGGTGTCTTTTCCAGTTAGAAAAGAAAGCAATTGCTGGGCCACTTCAGTGCCTTCAACCCTCTTAAATGAAAGCAGTGTCATTATATTAAGCATTACCTGCAATAATTGAGGACCGCTGATGGATTCTCATTTCATACATTTTACAACAGGAATACTGAGAGCAGATTTCCCCTTCTGCTTTAGCAAGAGGCAATAGGCATTCCCGTTCTCAAAAAAATGTCTTTTCTCTTTGGATATAAACGTGGGAAGACACTCAAGGTGGGGTCCTTGGTGTTCTCAGAGCTTGGTAAATTTGTTGCAGATATTTCGTTACCCAACTAGTTACTCATTAATTCTAGAAGTGGATGGGCTTTGCTCTCTTTTTATATATACTCCCACCAATACTGTGACAGGACAAACCACTAGTGTATAAAAAAGAGAGTAAAACCCACTCCTTTTCTAGCACTGATGATGCTAATGAAATGTCTGCAATAAAATCACCAAGCTCAGAGGCCAGCAAGGACCCCATAGTTCAATCCTGAGCTACAAATATTATCTTCTATTGGTTGAAACTAAAGGAGATATATGTATGTAAGCGCTGAATTGAGAACACCAGGTTTATATTATGACATATAGAGCAAAACATTTTATATGTAGATATTAAACCATGGAGTGGATGCAAAATTAGTCACCTTAGCAATAGTACTTAGCAATAGCACTTAGACTTGTATACCGTTTCACAGTGCTTTTACAGCCCTTTCTAAGCAGTTTACAGAGTCAGCATATTGCCCCCAACAACCTGGGTCCTCATTTTACCGACCTTGGAAGCAGTGGTGGATTGCTCCCGCCCAGGACGCTTCTGCACATGCGCAGAAGCATCGCGCGCGCACGAACCGGTAGTAAAGGGTTTTAAAACCCACTACTGCTCGGAAGGATGGAAGGCTGAGTCAACCTTGAGCCTGGTGAAATTCGATCTGCCAAACTGCTGGCAGCCGGTGATCAGCAGAAGTAGCCTGCAGTACTGCACTCTAACCACTGCGCCACCATGGCTCTTAGAATGACAACTCAATGGAATTAAATTAATTTATTGCCCGATGAAGAACTGAAGTCGCATGGATCTTAACTGATTTAATCTACATTCTGGAAGACCACATGGAAGAGTAAACTATAAAGAAGCCTCTACGGAACTTGTAAAATGTACATTCTTGACTCGTAACTCACTGACTAATGTCAGCCCAGAGAAAAGACATAATTGTGTTTCAAAAGGAGCATAATATATGCATTCCCTAGTTGGCATATCATTGTGTACAATAGATGCATTTCTTACCTGTAGCAGTTTTATCACATCGGCATCTAAAAGTATTTGGAGAAATATTACTACAGCTACCATTGCCACAACAATGTCGCTGACACTGCCCAATTATTTCTGAACAGTTTCTTCCTTATAAAACAAGACAGGAAAAAAAATAACCACGTGTAATCTAAACTTTCAAAATGAATGGAGCTTTACCAAAGAATGAAGATGAAAATACAAGAATTAAAATTAGCATGCATAAAGTGTATAATACATGTTTTGCTTGTGTATTAATCAAAAGCAATATTATTGCTGTTGTTTCCATGGTTGTATTTAAATTACTCTTTTAATATTATTAGCATGAAGCAATGGATTGTATATGATGTTAACACTATGGTTCCAAAAGGGGCAGGTGTAATCACTAAGCATATGATACGGATAGCACCAAGGGCATTGTAGGAAGAGGGAG
>QLTV01001698.1:15500255-15518218 GCA_003457575.1 Thermophis baileyi
AGGGAGGAAGGAAGGAAGGAAGGAAGGAAGGAAGGAAGGAAGGAAGGAAGGAAGGAAGGAAGGAAGGAAGGAAGGAAGGAAGGAAGGAAGGAAGATGGATTTCATTGTTAACCACACAAGTGAAAGGAACTTCCAATTGCCAAATGCTGGGCAAAAGAAGGAATACAATATTTAGTTTGTGAAGCTCCAAAGACTTGTAATTGGCAGGATGCTAATTTAAATGTGTTGCGGATGGCACCAAAGAGACAGTTCTTAGATATTTATATCTAAATGTTTAGCGCAAATGAAGATGTAATCCTAGTCAAAATTCCCCCCCAAGGCAGTCTCACTGAACACGTATACATAAGATGAGCTGCATATGGTCAAATTTCAGGGGAAAATCAACGTTCCAATATTTGAACAAAAAGACATATTCTAATATTTGCTTTTCAACATGATTTAACAGCTGCCTGGAAAGACAGTTTCAGGATGAATTCTGCTTAAACATGCTGCTTACTGGAAATTACCAATCACAAATTGCTTGTGCTTTTCCAGCATATGGGACTAAATACCATATAATTACACTTGTCATTTGAATTGTTGCTGTACGGTTATTCACACTTGAGCATTTTTTCCATTTAAATTTTTTTTAACACTATGAGAGCCATTATTCTCTTGCTCACACCTGTGAGCTACAAGTAGAGCTCCTATCCTAACATTTTAATCAAAACAGATTCTTTCACGTTGTTTGTTTGGGCTTTACCTAAAATGCTATTGTTCAAAAGCTCATGCTGTGCTTGATTCTTTACATGTTCGAAGCTTTTTTTGAACTTTGTGATAAAACTGGATCAAGGCAGTTTTTATGCCCTGGGCATTTAAAGTAGATGGCGAGGAGGTCTATGCTGTCTACTACATATTGTCAGTTCATTCTTAAAGACTATCTATTATTGCATTTTTCAAGAGGTTGCTTCCAATCTGAAGCCTAGTAGGGGCCGAGCTGAAAAAGATGTTTCTCATCTAACTGATTTCCATTTAACAAGTGGCTGGAATGAGAAAAGGCAGAGCTGTGTGCTAGAATGAGGGGAGGGCTTTAAACTCTCTCTGTACTGTGATCAAAATCACAACGGCCTTTCTGTATTTTCATTCATGTTGGGAGAACATTATTGATGAGTCATGGTGGCTCAGTGGTTAGAGTGCAGTACTGCAGGCTACTTCTGCTGACTGCTGGCTGACTGCATTTGGCAGTTTGAGTCTCACCAGGCTCAAGGTTGACTCAGCCTTCAATCCTTCCGAAATCGGTAAAATGAGGACCCAGATTGTTGGGGGCAATATGCTGTCTGTAAACCGCTTAGAGAGGGCTGTAAAAGCACTGTGAAGTGGTATATAAGTCTAAGTGCTATTGCTATTGCTATTCATGGTAGTAATGGCAGGAGACGTCCATTTTCCACAGGCATGTCTTAGATCGAGGGCTGAATACCTGTTCTCATATGCCATGATTTTGATCCAGTCTTTTGCTTGTTTGTTTGTTTGCTTGCTTGCTTGTTTAAGATCTACACAAAGTCAAATGCTGTAACCAACATATGCTAGACATTGCAAGGGCATATGCAGGCTGGGAACCATAGATAGCAAAGAAGGCAATAGGAGCAACAATGAGATTCATACAAAAAAACAACAACACAGAACAATAACAACACATTTTGTTTCTGCACAACAGAAAGATAAGCTCAGAACACATAGCAATAGCACTTAGACTTATATACCGCTTCATAGTGCTTTTACAGCCCTCTCTAAGTGGTTTACAGAGTTAGCATATTGCCCCCAACAATCTGGGTCCTCATTTTACCCACCTCAGAAGGATGGAAGGCTGAGTCAACCTTGAGCCGGTGAGATTTGAACCGCTGAACTGCAGCTAGCAGTCAGCTGAAGTAGCCTGCAGTGCTGCACTCTAACCACTGCGCCACCCCGGCTCCATGGCCAGAAGAAGCACTAAAGTTTCAGAAATCCATGTGATCTTACCTGTAAATGAAGGGGGGCAGAGGCATTCATAAGAATCTTCAACATCTTCTCTTTGGCTCTTTCTGCTAATGCAGATGCCACTGTTATGGCAAGGTTTACTGGAACACTTATCAATTTCTTGGCAGAACTGTCCAGAATAGGGATGACTGCAGTGGCAATGATAGGCTCCATCCCAGATATGACTTAAACATTTGCCATGACCAGAGCAAAATGTTGAGTTTGAAAACTTCTGACAAGCATGTGGCTTCACTGTCACATTCAATCTAAGTCCAAAATGACATAAAAGTGGTCCTCGTATTGGGACCTCTGCAAAGTAATGTGTTCCAACGCCAAGCCACTTGGGAACAATTTGATGCATTCCACTTAACCCATGGTCAAATAGAAGCTGATGCTGATGGACATCTCTTGGTTGAGGGCATCGAATAAATCTCTCCAAGGAAACATTTGCCAGGTTCATGCCATAAGACTGAAAAGATGGCTCCGATGAAACAAAGAGCAGATCTCCCAGCTGAAGTTGCAGAGGACAAATCTGGGATAACCTCAGAGGCGCGTTGTCTGCAGTACTGCTTCCATGGTACGAATCAATATTCCAACATTCTGTGAAGAAGCTGGAGCAAATGTCTTGGCTCAGTGACCATTTCACTGTATGTACTGTTGGCTGGGTTTGCCATTCAGACACCAAGGATCTGTTACAAAATGTCTGCCCACCTACCATGGAAAGTTGAAGGAGAAGTGCTATTGTGACAACAAATGACTTTAGTTTCATTGTTTTTGAAGCTGAATCACACAGCCTGCTCTGATGATTTGATTCTTGAGGACAGAATGGATTCCTTCCAATAAGAACTTGTCGCAGTTGTTGCCCCTTTTTTTGTTGCACTGTGTCTGCCTAGGAAAAATACATAAATGAGAGACCTAAATATTTGTTTATTTATTAAATTTATAGGGCACCCATCTCACTGTTGAATTGATGCTGGATGCAATTTGACATGTTGGGGCTGAAAAGATAAAAACAAAAGGCAGAGGCTAGTAATAATGAGTTAGATGGTTTTAATCTCCAATTTTGAAATGACCCAACATGGAATAGTGATTATAACTCATATGCTAACTTGTGAATATTCACAAAGCAGCAGTGGAAACATGTACCAGTTAAGGTTATAAAGGAATTTCATGCAAAATTTGTTGCACTAATGTAATAAATAGTTTGCAGACTTGTAATTTAAAATATCTGCAAGATATCAGGATTCTAGCTTCTGATTTAAGGAATTCGCAAACTTAAATCAAAACACCACAGGGGAAAAAATTAACATTAGAGATTACAGTAGCATTTTCAAGGGACTGATGGATCAGTTTGCTTCAATTATATTGATTGCTAAATTCATTCCATTTCATTTCTGCACTGAATCAAAGAAAAATACAGTTTATATTGTAATATGTTAAGTACAGTAAATATGTAGTTTGAAGTTCCTTAAAATATTCATTTCTGGAGACTTTCTCTCCAAGTATGAATTTTTAAAGCTAACATCACCTTTTGAAGTACACACCGTTATATGTCTTAGATTTTGGTTTTAGTTGAACTGTACTAGAATATTTATGGAGTTGAACTATTGCACAAGGAAACTTAATAGAAAATCCACAAATCGATTTGGGAAGTACGAATCAATTCAAATTAGTCCAAAATTCATAAACAATGAATTTTGTAATATCCTCGGTATTTTTGTTCACTTCTGCTTTACTGTCTAGCTATCATAAAGAATATAAGTGAAGCACTCAATCACAGTAGGGTTGAAGACATACTGCTAGTTGAGACTGATAGCCTCTAGGACAGTGATGGCTAACCTTTTCTGGACCGAGTGCCCAAAGTGCGTGCCTGAACCCCCAAAATGCAATGCGCGCACACACCCCACATACGCCACGCCCCCTGCACATGCGCACACACACACCTGCACATGCCCCCCTAGTGCATGCACGGCAGAGACCCGAAGACCAGCTGGCCTGCGGGAGGCACGCGCATGCACAGCAGAGCTGAACTGGTGCGATGGCTCGCATGCCCACAGAGACGGCACTGCGGTTCACCATCATGCATCTACAGTAGGACAATTGATCTTCCTAAACTCATCATAGACTGGATCCCTCAAAGCAGGGAATTTCTAGGGAGATATCATATTCACGATTAGAGGAATGAGCAAATTATTAATTGCTGTTTCTCAGCTCATGAGACTCACTCACTCACGCCTGCCAATTTGGTGCGGGATATTTAAGTCACTATTTATTTTGAACGTACTCAGAATAAAAACCTATATGCATGCAATTAGAATAATATAGTCATTAAAAATACACTGAAATTCTCAATGCAACTGGAAAACCCTGGCAAAAAGAACCAATTTACATTAATTGCTTATCACACACTATCCTGGGATCCCTGTGTGGGATCCAAGAAGCTTCTCTGGGTGATTCTTCTAACCAACTGCTGGGTCTGCTGCTGTGCAGACTCTATGGTGACTGCTTCTGAATAATTTCTATGATAATATATTTCTCTCTGCGGTCAAAATATTATCACATGTGTTGCTGATTTCATTATTCCATTTAGAAACACATTATATTATTAAATAAAACTTAACGCACATTATATTTGTCTTCTGCTGTTTTGATTCCTTGTGCATTTAAACTGAACATCTAAGAATTCCAAGTCCGTGTCGGTGGTTCTCAGTGCAAATTTGTTTCAGCTTATTTATTTTTCACATTTTTGAACCACCCGTCTCCTTCAGAGAGAAATACAAAGGCTGTGGTTTTAGAATCAGATATTTCACCTTGCTAATACCCAAGAAAAAGGATCCACATCAGTGGTGGGTTGCTCCCGGTTTGACCCGGTTCTGCGAACTGGTAGCGGTGGCGGTGGGAGGCTCCACCCACCCACCCGGGACGCTTCTGCGTAGAGGTGTCGCGAGCACGCGCACGAACCGGTAGCAACAGGTTTTGGAACCCACTACTGATCCACATGCATATTTTCTCACCTATCAGATGTATTGAAGAGTACAAAGGACAGGTTTTCAGTGTAAATTTGCAGTTAGAGCCCTAAATGTCAGGTGGCCTCATTTTGGTTTTTTTTTTTTTAATCTATCAAGATGGGAAGCGTAAATAATGGAACAATAGCGAATAGCTTTCTTTCAGTGAATATTTCACCAATTTTATCCAGGGAAAAGGCCAGTTAATCACAAGCCAAAGGCTTCCTAGAAACCCTGTCTAAGGTCTGCCTTGGCTGAACAAGATGTAAATAGAAGTGTTGTGGCTTGTTCAGGGCAGATGAAAGGTCAGGTAGGTTTGATATATGGATCTGGCAACTGCGTCTCTGCAGGAACATCGGAAGCAGTTTATCCTAAGTCAGACTACGGGTCCTTCTCATCCTATTTTCAATTCTGACTGACGATAGCTTTCCTTGGTTTTAAGCATTTTTTTTCAGCTCTCCTTGAAGATGCTGAAGACTGATTCTGGGAGTTGTTGGATACAGAAGAGAGATTTTGTACACAGTTCTGTCTGATGTCGGTATCTGGGTTTTTTTTAACCTTTCAGCCAAAGCATTCACCTTGATCCCTTCCAAAGAGCTGCTTGGATTATTGACTGAACTGGAGCCTGATTCAATGTAAAGTCATGCCAAATATTTTTTTTTAAAAATATAGACAAACATTAAACATAGATTTAAATTCAAATATTAAATGTAAAGACCAAGGGAGGAGACATGTATCTTCACCTGGAAGGCAAGGGATCTATTTGAATATCAGCAGCAAATTCAGAAAAACATGGAGATTAACTTGTAGACTGTGCTTCAAGATGTGGAAGCAAACACATTTCTCTCTGTCTATAGATGCTTCTAGATGAGGGCTGTCAAACTCGTGTCATGCGTTGGCCACGCCCATGCCCAGTTTAGCGAAGTGGGAAAAGTCGCGATACGTTACATGACGCCGCCGTGATGACGTGAGTTTGACACCCCTGTTCTAGATCTTGTTTCATCTTATAAGGTTTTCTAGAACTAATGAGGAGCAGCATTAGATGATTCTTAAATGGAGGATTTAAGATCTAGGTCCACCTGCAGAACGGAGGGGTTAAACAACACTCTAAATTAGATCAATTGTGTTCCCTTTTCTATTTTTTAGTGAGGTTATGGTAAAGTGTGATCTTGACCAGAGGTATTGTAGATGGAAAAGCTTATATCTTTCCTCCTAGTTACTTGATCTGTAAAATCTACTCCATTAGTGGTATAAAAGGAAAAAGGTCTACATTGACAACAATTGGATTTCAGTTTTCTTCTATAAATATTCTTATGGTAGAGTGAATGTATTTTGCAAAAACATAAAACACTACATACATAATTCTTAAGTACTCCTTTAAAGGGTTTCTATATATGGATACTAATTGTCTGCTGTATTGTGTTTGAACTACTGTTTGTCATGAAGTGGTTTTGCTTAATGCCTTTCATCAGTTGCTTGCATCTTACAAAGCAATATCCTGAATCCCCCATGGAGTTTAAACATGATCTTAAGACAGTCACAATTACTTCTTTTTAAATCAATAATATTTTATATTCCTCTATCTTACAACACCAGTACAAATGCTTTTCCATTTAGTTTCCAATCTAGTTTTAAGCACAATATTTGTGCTTGCATGGCTATTCAATTTTCAGGTAAAACACCAGGATTTAAATAATTTTCTGTCCATTGGTCAAATTGAGCTGGGCATTGTATACTGTTTTGTACACATCAAGCAAAATCAAGTCACACAAAATAACAAGGAATTGCCACACATCTTTCTTTCTTTCTTTCTTTCTTTCTTTCTTTCTTTCTTTCTTTCTTTCTTTCTTTCTTTCTTTCTTTCTTTCTTTCTTTCTTTCTTAGTGCTATTATCACTGCTGTGGATGAATCTTATTTTTAAAAAAATGTTGGTTAATTTCTCTTTCCTCTGGAATAAACTGGATAATTAAATCAACCTGTTTTTCTGCCCATTTTGAAAGCCCATTTCCAGAATCAGTTTGGTTATCTAGTGGTTAAGGCACCAGGCTAGAAACCAGGAATCATGAGTTCTAATAAGCTATTCTCAACCAAAGGTTCAAAAGCTGTGAATAAATTAAGAAGAAACAAGATGGTTAAAATAACAATAAAGATTTCCAAAATTCAGAAGGGTCCTTTCTTTAGGCAGATTCAATGCCTTTCCAACATCCGTTACTGAAGGAAGATACAAAAAAAAAAATCCCTTTTGAACAAAGACCGGGCCCATGTGGCAGCGGGATAATTGAATTGATGGAACACGTTATGCTCTATTGTCCCCTTTAGGCAGGTGCACAACCAGGAGTGACTGAGCAGAGAGCCTCCCTATCCAGGCATAACTAGTGCACAATATGAAGTTGAACAAAAGCAAAGTGGATCATTTTTGTCATCCTCAACATCAGCATCATTTTCACTGTTATAATTAAGTTATCTACTTCTATGAAAAGTAGACAGTCAATTATTAACTATAAAAAATTAATTTCCATCCATTCTACCACCAAGAAGCTGGGTTGGTAGATGGCAGCTTGAGTCCAATGCTTACTCTTACTTGAAGGACAATTATCAACCATTGAATACAATATTCCCCCTTTCTCTCATTCCAGAAACTTTTAAGAGACTAAATGTCAACCTTTTATTCATTCTTTTTTTTTAATCAAGAGGCCACATTTCCTGAACAATTTTGAGCAGTATACAACAGAAATTAGAGTTTTCTTCTGCCTCAGTGAAGCTTAAAATTACTCTGCTCCAAGTCTCACCATGTTGGAGTACAGCCCTACTTGCTACCTAGATTCAGCAACCCCTTTCATTTGGCAATTTCCTTTGAAAGAAAACCACTCTTGTTTTGACCAAAGCAAACTAGGCTGTGCTTAAGGACCAAGAGTTTTTGGAATATGCGATATGTGTTGGAAAGTAATAATTAACATAAGAACCGAGCTGTGCAAGGAGGCATAAATTTGTAAGAGTGGTAGTGCAGCTAGAATACATGATCAAAGCAAATACTTTTAAAAACATCTCTCAACTTTATTCCCTGCTGCATATTCATATTCTAGCTTTCCGCCTTGGCCTGCATTTGAGTAGATCCTTCAAATTTGACTGATTTTTTTTCAAATGCCTTTCTCTACTGACTAAATATCTGTAAAAATCCCAGATTGCTATGAACTAGACTGCAGAGGACTCAGATTTCACTGACAATATAGAATGCAAGGTGTGAAATAATCATGATAAATATACCCTGTTACTGCCAATATGAGGCGGATGGCTTTGACACAGATCACCTGATTTTAAAAAAAAAACTGTCTCTGGAGATACATATTTGAGAACATCCCCTAAATCTCTCTTCTTTTCTTCTTTACTTACTATTTAAAAACAAAAATCATGAGTTTGTACATTCAGTAAATCTTCCCCCACAATATCACAATACATCTCATAACATTGCGAGACAGTTTTAATGCTGAACTTTGCCCAGTATGCGTATTGAGCACCAGCAATTCAACCATTATATGACAGCAGGTTGTTTGACAGAGCCCAAGGCTCAGGTTTTAAAATGCTAAATAATAAAAAGTGCAATAAAATTTTAAAGTGAAAAAAGAACAAAATGGTGCATAGAGACACCATATGGGGCCTAATAACTATGTAGGAAGGTGTGTGTGTGTGTGTGTGTGTGCACACCCACAAAATCACACATAGAAATAAATGCACATATAAAAAGACAGGAAGATAGGAAGATTAGATGAAAGATGATAGATAGATAGATAGATAGATAGATAGATAGATAGATAGATAGATAGATAGATAGATAGATAGATAGATAGATAGATAGATAGGAAGGAAGGAAGGAAGGAAGGAAGGAAGGAAGGAAGGAAGGAAGGAAGGAAGGAAGGAAGGAAGGAAGGAAGGAAGGAAGGAAGGAAGGTTGATGTTTGAGTATTATACAGGGGCAGCTAAATGGAACCACCAAATACCCAGGCCTGAAAGCATCATACTAGTTATCAAAGATCACACTACTTCATTTAAAAACTAATGTTAACATCTCAAACTGGGCCCTTTGAGCTACTGGGCCCATATGCTTAAAAGACTGTCTTCCCCAATACTATTCAGCTTGTGATGGTCAGGAATGAGGTCTTCTCAGGAACAGTGCCCCAATTATGGAACTCTCATTCAAAACAACATTTAGCTAAAATTTCAGAAAATAACTAAAAACACGACTGTTTACTTAACTGGTCTACTTGTACATTTGCTTACCTACTTTGCTTTTCTGCTTTTTTAAAAGAAACTCAACTTTATTTTTAATGCTTGCAGTTATTACTTTTTAAGCATTGCAGCTTTTATTGTCATTGTATGATATATGGCTTACCCCTTCTCTTGTAATTTGCTCTACCCTCTTCTAGGGGGAAAATAAAACAGATATTAAATAAAATAAATAGCTTTACTTACGCACTGCTGTGTTGCCAAGCCAATGTGTGCAAAAGACAATACCTACTAAGATGTTAACTGTTACACTTTAATCATTTTGATTTTAATTATAATGATCCTACGATTATGATCGCATCTTGTGCTTTTAAAAATTATTGCTAATAGTCAAACTGAGGGTTTTTTTTATACTGAGATAGGCAGAGTATAAATGTATAACTAAAATATATAACTAAAAATAAAGTCTCCTTCAAATCAAAAGGACTCAAACTATTTATGACTACATTCCCATGTTCTTGACAACTGTACAGAAGTGATTTGCCATTCCTTTCTTCTGGGGGTTTTCTATGTGTGTTTCTCTTTAATTGAAATTCCGTTTTCAGACCAGAGATTTCCTAGTAGTTTCCATTTATGTACCATTTATTTATTTATTTTCAAAATTGTGCAAGGTTGGCAAATTGTTGATAAGTATTGAGACATCAAGTCACACAGAATTATATTTTAAATATTCTGATGGTGCAAGTCACATAAATATCAATTAAAAGTGTGTGCAAATGAGGAAAAAAATGAGTTCACATTTTTTCCTATTAACTCTGAAGGTGTTGTGTGATAAAAATTTATGTCTCTTCTGTGATCACTATCAAAGCCAACATGACTTTCATAAAAGACCCTGGTTCACATTACACCTAAATGATAATGAAGGTTTGTCTGGTTTCAGCAGCACTTGCAATTTATAAATCATGACTTATTGCTTAATATCATATAGAAGTCATGCAGAAAACCAAGAATGGCAAATCATAATAAATAAACCCAGTTACCATCATTTCAGTCAATGTCTTGAAAAGTAATTAACATTTTCACTCAAATATAACTTTTGTGAGTTTGTTTTATATCAAAAATAAGAAAAATCTGGGTAAGGAAGTTTAAAGAGTAATGACCGTTCAATTCAGTGAGAAGGACTTCCTGAAAGACTTCCAATGGATATTAAATAATTTAGATTTTATGATAATTTTTGACTGATTTTAACGAAGTAATGAAAATGCTAAATAATAATGCTATTATTAGTAATATACATATTACTCATGTAACTATTCCTATATCCACAGTTCTTCATATCAGTTTGTCTGTTCCTCTCCTCCAAATTAACCCTTATATATTGCAAAGGTTGTGATATACATTATTGTGATAGGTGAACAATGCAAAACTGGTTTACTCACACCTCCAACTTTTCATGTTTCTTATGTTTACCTTTTACTTTTGATTGACTCTACACAACTACGCAAAGAGAAGTCTTCATTTATGCAAAGATTTCCCATACAACAGATCATAAATGCTTTCATACTTTCAATACAGTTGTAACTTCTGGTTCTAACTGCTCAAAGGATCACAAAAATGTACAGTATGTCTTCCGAGCTCCAAATTCATATTGTCCTTGCTGTTAAAGTGTTAGCTATAACTTCTTGTTTTTGCTCAGTTTGAGCTTTGTGATATCTGTAAACAACAGTTTGCTACTAATTAACCGTTGGTAGTTGGTTAAACCATCTTATGTGTTTTTCAATAATCCTGAATTCTGATCCTGTACCAGTGGTGGGTTGCTTCCAGTTCGGACTGGTTCTTAGAACTGGTAGCGGCGGCGGGAGGCTCCGCCCACCCGGGATGCTTCTGCGCATGCGCAGAAGCATCGCACGCAAGTGCGCGCACAAACTGGTAGTAAAGGGTTTTAGAACCCACTGCTGTCCTGTACATGTTATCAGTGTACTTTCTTTCCTGGTTACTTTTATGATACACACAAGACCAGTAACACTTTCCAATTTTAGTTATTTTAATATTAAGGACTATTAATAACATTCTAATCATAGATGTGGAGGGTAGAAACGATAGGGCTGTTAAGGTGCACAGAAACACACACACACACACACACACACACACATGTGAATTTGAAAAAAAAAATAGCAATTGCCTTCAAAATAAAAGCAATGAAGTTGTATTGCATGCATGGTGTATTTGTATTTGATTACTAATTTCTGATTGACCTCACGCAGGCCAGACAGGGGTAGCCAAAAGGCCAGATGTTACCTAAGGGCCATAAGATGCCCAGGTTTGCTCTAAACAATGACTTCTGAAAAAAAATATCATTTAATCTGTAAATCCAATCTCAAAACTAATAAAGGCTATAATTCAGAAGTAAAATTGCATCTAAAATATCTCAGCATAGTCTTGGGTATTTGCTTGGGTGTTATCTTGCTATCAGGGAACTTTATACTGAAATAGATGTACTTTAGTGATGAAGTGATATCTTTTACTAACGTGAAATAATAATTCCTTTTTTTTCTACAAATGTTCAAGCCTCGTTCTCTTCTGTAATGCTATGGAAAAAATATTTAAGGAATCTCAGTCATCCTTCATTTCAGTTATAAAATTTGTTATCCAGAAGAAATGCTTAATTTTTGGGGAATAGAGAAGAGTAGAAGTCTGGTGGAAGTGTTAAATAAAGCATAGGTTTTTCCAAATGTTTGTATTCCAATATGACAAGAATATATGGGAATTTTAGTCCAATAGCTTCTTGAAAGTCAAATATCCCTTGCTCCAACTCTAGGGTTCAGTATAGTGAGATCAGAAACAATTGTTAAGATAGGTACATCTCATCGTTTGTTGTGAGATGAAGATTATTTTACAATTGAGACTGTGATGCAATCCAATGCTACAGAAAGGTGTGTTTTCCCCCCAGTCTGCACAGTAATTTCTCTCCTTAAGAAAGCCAGTGTATCTGTGAAACAGAAAATTGAATTGGCAAGTCTGTGGGGAGCCTATTTTAAAGCCAGAAAAACAAAACTCTCAGGTTTTGCCTCTATTACATTATTTAGCTTTTTTAAACAGTTTTTTTTCTGTTTTATGAAATGGAAGAGTTGGTTAAACCAATGTCTTATGTACTAATGTTTTCACGTGCAAAATTAAGGATTAGTTTAACGATGGCACTTAAATCAGTAGGAATTCTATGGGTTACATCAAGATTCAATTATACTTAGACATACTGAAATCAATGGGACTTAACATTAATCATTTTCATAATATGTCAGCTTTAAATCTGTAGACTAGGCCATTGACTAGATTATTCCTTTTATTTGTGTATTTTATTAGATTTTTTATCCTGCCTTTATAATTTTATAAGTAAGTCAGGGTAGCGAACACACCTAATACTCTTTTCTCCTATTTTCCTCACAACAACAACCCTGTGAGGTGGGCTGGAGTGAGATTTGAGCAAAGTCACCTAGCTAGTTTTCATGCCTAAAGTGGGACTAGAACTCACCATCTCCTGACTTCTAGGCCAGTACCTTAACCATTACACTACACTGGCTATATGAATCTTTATTGTTATTTTAATCTTCTTGTTCATTTTTAATTTATTCACAGCTTTTGAATGTTGGCTGAGAACAGATTATTATTTTATATAATTGTACAGATTTATGAAATAAACATGGTTATTAAGTTTTAAATCTTCCAATTAAATCATGTTCTCACTTTTCTATGTCTTATTTTCAAAGAGATAAACTATTTTTTTAATTTATAAACTAATAAGCTTGTTATAAACTAATAAATTGCATCTTCAGAATGCAACTAACCAGATTATCCATTCTCACAACGAGATAAATGATGGTGAGACCAAAGTTGAGCTGAGCAGAGCTCTAGGAAAGCAAGTGTCGGCAATATCTTTACTTTTAGCTTTGTCACTTCGTTTTCTGTGTCTGGGTAAGGATGATGTAGCATTTGTTCCTTTGTTTTTCTTTCATGGCTTAGAGTTCTGTTGAAACAAGTGCCCTCCTGCATTCAAGATGCTGTTCTTGCCACCATACTATTCAAGATCAAGCCCAACCATACTTGATATTTGAAAATTCTGTTGAAAAGCAATGAATGTTTTTAAAAGTTATTCGATTTGAGGATAGACCAATCTTGCCAGTTAGCTTTATATATAGACTGGTGTATAGATTTATAGTACAATATAAGATGTATCAAGGAAAATTAAACTGTACTTTGATTTGCAACCTTGTTTGTTATCACTGTTGATTAAATTATTGTGATGACAGCTAAACATCTACTCACCCAGACATGATGCTTTTATTAACTTGAATCTTTTCATTTTAAAATATAGTAATGTTAATGCCCCACAAACAACTTCTGATAATAAGCAATTGACATTTATATTGATCTGTTATGCTCTGGCATATGTTTTAAATATATTCCCATAGTAAGTTCTTACAACAGTAGATAGTATTTGTAGTATACTGCTATAGTATAGAAATGAAGGCTAGATGGAGGCAAAGTTTTCTACAACAAATAGATTTCACATGGATTAAACACATGCTCAACCTTGAGATCAACAGAGTAACCTATTTAGTAATATAACTTGATAGATTGGAATAGGTGATCCTTGGCCTTCCAGGTGTTACCAAACTACAATTCCCAGCTTCTCCACCACTACAAACTTCTATGTCAATGCAGTTATGCCTAACCCTGGGATAAACTGATCCTGGTTGGCCTCCATATTCATGTCGCACCTTGATAGGTTTCCAACCTGTTGTTTTGTACCTCTTTAAGTTCTATTTGAAATGAGAGAATTCTGCAGAAAAAATATTGTGGGGACTCGGTGCTCATCCTGAATCATGTACTCGTATTAACTGGTTTTGAGTCAGGAGGCTATGGAAACGATGCCGATTGTGAGGCTGATTAGAAGACTCCATGGATATCTTTGGGGGGAGAAATTGTTCAACCAGAGTTGAAACCCCAGTTCTTGGGGTGGGGTAAGGTTAGTGCTTGTGAATGTGAAGAGTGGGATCAAGTACATTGAGTATTTGTAGGTAGAATAGAAGCTTTGCACTGCATACTAAAAATACTAGGAATTGCCAGAGAGATCCTCCCTTTTTAAAAAAAAAAAAAAGAAAGAAAGAAATGATCTCTCTACTCTGATAGCCCTATTGAAATACTTCTTCCTTACACCATAAATTATTTTGCCTTTTTTACAGCAAGAGAGAACATAATTGTTAGCTGCTAATCAGATCACTAAAAGCTGACCTTATTTTAATAACATATTAATGTAACAAGCATCAGCGAGTCATAAGGTAACTTACAGACAGGGAAATTAGGCTTTCACGAAACAGCCTTTTCATGCCTCCTAGTCTCTGCGGAGCAGGGCTTTCTCCAGGGACCCAGAACAAAGCTGAGAGAAGAAAAAAGCCATGTGAAGCCCCCGTGTTTGCTGAAGGAGGCACTGTCACTGTTCTACACTAATGGCCATCATGTGTAATTAATAGAAATAATCCTTCTTTCAAATAGGTAACAGGAATGAAAAACCCTGACGCCGCTTATTCTCAAGCTGCTTTCAGCTGTCTATCAGCAAGAACACTGCTTGTGTTTTGAAGAAAAGCGATGAACAATCCAATACTCTTGTGCCTTCTCTTTTGCTGCTGAAGCTGTAATTTGGGGAGAATGCTGGGGGGGGGGGGAAACACAGTTCAGGTTGCTTTCATAGGTTTATGGGGAATGCCATGGGCAGGCACATGGAGCATGGGTGAGCTAGCAAGGGCCATGGGAGACTGCTACGGAGCAGGGACCTGCCGGCAAGGCCACAAAGAGGCAGGGAAGTGCTGCAGGTAGGTTCACTCTACAGAGTGGGGACCCAGAGGGGCATGCTACAAAGTATGACATCCCTGGGACCTCATACTCTGTAGTGAGGTCCTTATGAGAAAAAATGGCAGGAATGATCTTTCCTGCTGGCTTCCTCACCGACTTATGGAAAGTTGGCAGGGAAAGTGGCAAATGGCAATTACATGACCATGGGATAGCAATAGCAGTAGCACTTAGACTTATATACTGTACCACTTCACAGTGCTTTACAGCCCTCTCTAAGCGGTTTACAGAGTCAACATATTGCCCTCAACAATCTGGGTCCTTATTTTACCAATGACCTGGGAAGGATGGAAGGCTGAGTCAACCTTGAGCCTGGTGAGATTCGAACTGCTGGCAGCTGGCAGTCAGTAGAAGTAGTCTGTAGTACTGCATTCTGACCACTGCGCCACCACGGGATGCTGCAACCATCATATGTACAAGCTGATTGCCAAGTGCCCCAAGTGCCCAAATCTCAATGATGTGATCCTGCAACAGCCAGAACTTTGAGGGCCAGTCATAGGTCTCATTTAACACTTGCAATTTTGAAAGGTCGCTGAATGAGTGGTAGTAACTCAAGGACTTCCTATATGTTTTCCCCTCTGCCTAATATTTCTGCTTCCTAGATAGAGACAGGTTGGTGTACACTTAAAAGCACTGGTCTAGAAATTGTGAGACTGTGATTGGTAATCCTGCCTTACACATAAAGCCAGGTGGGTGACTTTGCGCCAATTATCTCTCTAAGCCCTAGGAAGAAAGCAATAATATGCCATTTACCAAAAAAAAATGTTGCCAAGAAAATTGCAGGGGTCAGTCAATATAATTTCCAAGAGTTATAACTGATTTGAAGGCACACTCACAAGCACACACATACATACACACAAGCAGCATCAATCTATACCAAGTGATTGACTCAGTGTATCACTTTTATAAACAAACAAATAATGAAATTACCTCAATCAAAATTTGCTGGTTTTGCACTCATGTCAGAAGCACCAAGGCGCTTCTGGGTTGAAAGGATTAGCCGGTGATATCACCATTGCTTGGGGACGCCCAGTTGTGGGTTCCTTTCATGTCCCCAGCAGGAGCTAGAGTAAAGAGATCAACCCCGCCCCATAGCAGCTCTCAGGTCTTGAACGTGTGCTTGCTAACCTTTCAACCACTCGAGCCACCGTGCTTCCTTTAATTTGTCAATCATAACTTTAGAAAGAGACTATTCTTTTCTTTTCTAATTCTGTTCCATTTCATCTGGTATAATTTTCCTCTAAGATAACTATTTTTACAAGACTTGACATACACACTGTTGTGTACCATTCTTCCTATTCTTGCATTTTGCCCACCCAAAATGTCAAATTACACAATTTGAAGATCTGGGCATTCAGGAGGATGATTAAGCCTTGATATCCGTAAGGAATATTGGAAGAGAAAATAAAGTCATTCTTCTTTTAAATGTGAACCAAATAAAATATTCTGACATTCTTAACTACTGTATTGTAGCATGGCTGGAAATTCTGATTGCTTTATTTAAGAACATTCAAGGTGCTTTGAATGTCCAAAACCTCTTTAGTAGTCAAGTGCAGTTAAAGAATAATTAATAAAGCATGTTATGAGTAATTAGTTTCCATGATAAAGTGCCGCCACGGAAATATGTTTCATAATCAAACCTACTTATAGGGTTTCCCTCTGATAACAATTAAATTTAAATCATGATATGGATGCAACAGCACACAATGTGAAGGACTGTTGGAAGAATTGAGTTTTGGAGGGACTAGAAATTAATTGGCTTTTGTAGCTTGTCAAAGCAATTAAAGCAATACTCTCTGGTTTTAATGTGATTCATATTACTGAAGTCCTAGCATTAACGTCTTGTGGGATTTCCATTCTCTATGGCTGTGCCTGCCTATTCTGTTGGGCTTTCATACAGCTCTGGAAACCTAGCTTTTCTAGCAGGCACTGGGGTAGAAAGTGATAATTCACTTTTTAATGATTTATTCCTGTTTGCTACAATTGAAAGGGAGTCCTGTCTTCCAAATCTATCACTATGCATTAATATTGTTTTCTAGTTTGTTTCTATGGTTGTTTTTATTTTAATAAGTAAACCACTTAGAGTTATTTTGGTAATTGAGTGGATGGATGATAGATAGATAGATAGATAGATAGATAGATAGATAGATAGATAGATAGATAGATAGATAGATAGATAGATAGATAGATAGATAGATAGATAGATAGATAGATAGATAGATAGATGATAGATAGTAGCTAGCGTGTTTCCCTGAAAATAAGACCCAGTCTTATATTATTTTTTGCTCCAAAAGACACATTAGGGCTTATTTTCCAGTTAGGTCTTATGAGGTCCCCCTTACTTTGGGGGAATACGGTACTAAATGCGTCCATCTGGCTGATGATCTTAACTGGAGCTTATTTTGGGGGTAGGGCTTTATTACGAGCATCCTGAAAAAATCATGCTAGGGTTTATTTTCCAGTTAGATCTTATTTTTGGGAAAACACGGTAGCTAGCTATCATCTATCTATCTATCTATCTATCTATCTATCTATCTATCTATCTATCTATCTATCTATCCATCCATCCATCCATCCATCCATCCATCCATCCACTCAATTACTAAAATAACTAAGTGGCTTACTTATTAAAATAAAAACAACATAAAAACAAACTAGAAAACAATATTAATGCAGTGTCATAGATTTGGAAGACAAGACTCCCTTTCAATTGTAGCAATGAGGAATAAATCAGTAAAAAGTGAATTATCACTCTTTACCCCGATGGAGGGATGGATGGATGGATGGATGGATGGATGGATGGATGGATGGATGGATGGATGGATGGATGGATGGATGGAT
>QLTV01001698.1:15540649-15553354 GCA_003457575.1 Thermophis baileyi
CTCCTGCTTGAGCGGGGGGTTGGACTAGATGACCTACAAGGTCCCTTCCAACTCTATTAATAGCAATAGCAATAGCACTTAGACTTATATACCGCTTCATAGTGCTTTACAGCCCTCTCTAAGCGGTTTACAGAGTTAGCATATTGCCCCCAACAATCTGGGTCCTCATTTTACCCACCTCGGAAGGATGGAAGGCTGAGTCAACCTTGAGCCGGTGAGATTTGAACCACCGAACTGCAGCTAGCAGTCAGCTGAAGTAGCCTGCAGTGCTGCACTCTAACCACTGCGCCACCTCGGCTCTAAATCTGTATCTGTAAGTTACAGTCATACAGTCATAAGTGGGAGGAGATGGGTGATAGGAACGATGAGAAGATTAATAGTAGTGCAGACTTAGTAAATAGTTTGACAGTATTGAGGGAATTATTTGTTTAGCAGAGTGATGGCGTTCAGGGGGGAAAACTGTTCTTGTGTCTAGTTGTTATATAATATAAGGAATATAAGAGATTGCTTCACGCTTAAGAGAGAGTTGTTGCATATATCAGTACTGTCACGATCAACAAGGAGCAGCTTTTCCAGTCCTAGAAATGCCACTTATTGAACTTGAGCATTCCTGCTACTGAGCATTGCTTCCCCTTCTCACTATATTTGTCCCGTCTCCACTAAGGTCCCATGCTAGAGTCAGTCTTACTTAAAATGTAGGACTGATTCTGCCATAATGAGTATTAATTTTTGATAGGATGATACTGGATCAAAATTAAAATTCTACTCCCATTTTTTTTCCAAACCCCCAGTCTCAAGCTACCATTTGAACCATCAGGGTGAACATACCAACAAATTATTTACTAATAAAACTGTGCAGAGGATTGATTGATTGACCAAAAGTAAGAGAACAAGACTTCATCCATCTATTTCTGTGAACTACTGCATTGTGCAATTCTTCAGAAAAAGTTATTTTTATTTCCATGAATCTCACTTAGGTTTCAAGATACTTTGAACATTATTCTTGCTTATAGATTTTTTTTAACATAAACAACAAACAAAATTTCTACACAGATTGGACAAACAGACAGAATATGATCCACTATAATATAACTGTTCACACAGTGCTTTTAGGATATTCTATTGTTCACAGCAAATTAGTTAAGAGGCACATATAATTAGGCTCAGAGTTCTGAATTCTTATTAGTTGACAAATGAAATCATATTTGTTGAGGCCATCTTAAATCACAATGTGTCTCTATCATTGAAAGGCAATATCCCTTTACATAATTGGTTTTACGGAATTAAATATGAAAAAATTAAAATGACAGCTTGACGGGCTGGCTATCTAAAATGCAGTTTAGTTGTATTGCATTTTTAAAAAACAATCTTAAAGCTTTTGACAGATGTAACCAACACAGTCTTCATATGAATCAGTTTGTAACAACTGCAAGCACACACCCAGTTGCTTTTGTCTGTGTCCTACAAATGAATTTCTTTCTTTCATGCCAGTTATTTTGGTTATTTTGTGATGAAACAATTAAATACTTCAAGCAATCATTTTGCCTGGCTTTTGGATTTTCTATTTGTATTTCAGCTTCAGGTCATGGTGGTAATGTGTGAATTGTGTGACACCTCACATTATGTCCTATCAGTTCCAATATTGCAATGCTTTGCAATATAATTCACGTATCTGACAACCAGATGTCAAGTGCTTTGTAATGAAGTTAACTAATGCATGAATAAATAGTTCAGAAGGTATCTAGCTGAATCCTCAGAAGAGGGAATGGAATAAATGAGACATTTGCATTATATCAATAAGCTTTTAAATGTCTCTTTTTAAAAGCATTAGCAATAGCACTTTGACTTATATACAGCTTCACAGTGCTTTCCAGCTCTCTCTAAGCAGTTTACAGAGCATATTGCCCCAACAATCTGGGTCCTCATTTTACCCACCTCGGAAGGATGGAAGGCTCAGTCAACCTTGAGCCAGTGTGACTCGAATTGCCAAACTGCTGGCAGCCGGCAGTCAGCAGAATTAGCTGCAGTACTCCATTCTAACCACTGAGCCAGCGTAGCTAAGTCCTTACAAACAAATCATATTTCTCAGTAAGACAAAGTGCAGATTTAGAGGGGTGGCATGTTTATCTTTATATTTTTTCATTATTTTTTCTTCTTTTTTTAGGTTGAAACAATTTTATTAGTTTATGATATAGCATACAAAGAAAATACAAAAGTAAATAGTAGGGAAATTAGGGAAGGGGAAGAGAAAAGTGGGGGGAAACAAGGAGGGGAAACGAAAAATAAGACATTGACTTCTGACTCCCTTTGGTGCAGTAGAATAAGGCATTAATATCAAACCTCAACTTTTTACTTTTACATTTTTCGGTAAAACCCAAAATCAAAATTTCATTTTTTCCTCACCTCAAGCACAAAGTACAGAAGTGGTTTCCAAGTAGAAATAAAAGTATTTGTATTTTTTTTTTTCTTTGATCAAAACAGTCGATTTAGCCATCTCTGCTAACTTCATCAGTTTTTACAGCCATTCATCCATTGTGGGGATCGAGGTGACCTTCCATTTCTGTGCATAAAATAGTCTTGCTGGGTGGCATGTTTATCAATTAATATATTATTGATTTGTAACCATTCTAGCATCCTTTACCAATCTTTAAATTTTTAACGCTCCCAGCTAAATCCTCTTAAAAACTAAGAAGCAGAAATTTTGAAGAAGTGACTCCATTAACTGAATTAGACCACCCTGATTTCCTCAGAAGAATTGGGTTATGACCAGAAAGACATAAATAGTAGAAAATCTACTAGGTAATCTCTCTCTACCAAAAATGTCAGTGTTTATTACATTGGATGCTACATGAAATGTGCAGAATGTTGAAAACAATATATATGTACATATATCCACACATTCACAGAATTTAAGATACAGTATAGTATCCTTTTTATTTTAGAAGATGGTACAACACAAAAAATTTGTAAATATGTGAACAGAAATAATTTATATTCCATTCTTTGTTCAGACTAACAGCTCTTTTAGATCAATCACTTATAATGCATTTCTTACTAACAAAATATAATTGTTTCTATAAGTGCACCTGGAATGAAACAAATTGCCTCATATACTGCATGCATGAACAGATAAAAGAGCTTAGGAGTTAAGGAATTGCTCCAGTGATTTTCTTGAATTAACTATTTTAGAATGGAGAAATAAAGTAAGATAGGAGATAGAAAAACATACGTATATGTGTGTAAACCGAATAATTGTCTGCCAGGCTGAGAATGAAAAGAGGTAGTAAAACATTAATGGAAACAGGAACACACACACACACACACACACACACACACACACACACACACACACACACACACATATATATATATATATATATATATATATATATATATCATGGTGTGTGGGTGGGTGTATGTATATATATACACACACACACATATATACACATACAGTATACACACTGTGTTTTTCCAATAATAAGACCGTCTTATTTTCTTTTGGACCCCAAAATAAGCACCAGGTCTTATTTTTGGGGATGTCTTACACCAGAGATGTCAAACTCAAGGTCTCCGGGCCGAATCCGGCCCGCGGGCTGCTTAGATCTGGCCCGCGGGGCCGCCCTGGAAACAGCAAAGGTCTGGCCCATGGTGTTGCATGCAGCCCTCCCGAGCTTCGTTTTCGGCTGCAACGGCCTCCTGCAGCCCTCTGCCAGCAAGGCTCAGAGGGCTGCATGGGGTCATTGTGGCCAAAAACCGAGCTCAGGAGGGCCACGCGTGGCCCTCCTGAGCTCCATTTTTGCTGGCAGAGGGTTGGAGGAGGCCGTTGCCGCCGAAAACTGAACTCGGGAGCCCATTTTCGCTGGCAGAGCGCTCAGATTAGATTAAAAGATAGCACTAAGGCACTGACCATAGCAGCACAAGAACAGATACTAAACACCAGATCCACAGAAGCAGAGGTCTACCACATTAGACAGGAACTGAAGTGCAGAATACCAATCACCAAGAGAAGCTCTGTGTCCAGGAGATATATGGACACAGATATTATGTTATCTTGACATTTGTTATCTTGACATTTATGAGCAGATTATAAATAGTAAACATTATTTAAGTTGAATAATACAATATTACTTTTCCCCATTTGAACAAGATGAGCTGACAAATAGTGTTTAAAATAGAGATAATATACAATGGATAATTTCAGGGAAGATCATTCACATCTGGCTATATTATTTGCATTATTGTGCTTATTGGTGTTTCATTTTGATTGGATTTTGCCCTTGTATGGTTTAGTTTGATTGGTTTTTAAATCTTTATTATTTTACATCACCTTTGTTAATACTATAAAGAGAAATAAATGCACAAGCATCATACACCATGAAAAAGTTTATAAAGTCAATTGACAGTACTTGTCCAAGGTTTGAATATTAGTTCAAGCCTTGCACAAGTTTATAATTTAAGTAGGTAGTTGTTTCAGCCAGAGAAAATGTCATGCCAGAAGTAATAGTAATAGTTAATTAAGCAACTCTATCTCACAGCTGAATCTCAAGTAAGGCTCCAGCTCTTATTGTCCTCTTGCTAATTCAAATACAATTCACTTGGTTGGTGATTATTGATAATTAATCAGACTACACCTCTGCAAACATCACAACTTTTCCAACAGGATTATTTGTTGAATGGAAATGTAGTGCTATAAATACACGAACATTGTTGTGTTGATTTCCAGAGTCCTTACTGAGGGCATAATCAATATCAAGCCAATCAGTTTCAAAGCAGTAAACATTATTAGGATGACATCATTTCTTCCTAAAGATGGTAGCTTGGCATGAGCATCCAGACAGGTGTCCAATAATGATCCAATAGCTATCGCCAGACTTCTAAAGGCTTTATAGAGCAGCAGAACTCAGATGTATCTGGATGTAGAATGCCTGGGACAAAGTTAAGAATTTAGTTAAAAACATGATACTTTCTTAGGTTGGGATTGGCTCAGCCTACAGTAATTTTTGCGTACAAAGGGTCCAAGAATCAGTTCTAGGAAACACATCTCTCTGAAATTCTGTAGAGCAACCATCATTCAGCATTAATACTATTGAGTTACATGGACCAACTGTTTGATGGAATATAAAACAGCTCCCTGTATTCCCAAATCTGCTAACTGCAGATTATGTTTTGGATTTCATTTCATTTCAGGAATAGCAGGTAGTGCTCTAACAGTTTCTGCCAACTCAAATCAGAAACTGGATGAACAAAAATACCTCCACACTTGAAAAACACCCGTGCAAGAAGGACTGGAGCTTCAGATTTCTTCCCAGCCTGACAATGCAAAAAGATCTGATGACAAGAGCCAATAAGAAAACAACAGTCCTCAAAAAGGAATTAACCACTGCCAAGACTCAATCATGTGCCCTCTCCCAGGCAGTCTTGACCAGCCAGGAGTGGCACAGAATGAACACAGAAGTGGCCAAACTAACATGCACAAGAACCCTGTTCACTTCAGGTTCAACAGGCTGAAACTCCTCCCTGATAACCATGCAAGATCAGCTCATACAACCTCCACTGGTCCTGCATCAAGGCTAGCATTCAATGCAGAGCGAATCTGGACCACTTTATCCACCAGATGCTTAGCATATTCCTCACAGTGACCCTGAAGATCTAACCCAGCATTACTTCCTCCTAGGAAGGTTGGAAATAGGCTTGGGTGGCTACCTGCGGATGTAATAAAGGCAGAAAAATATTGCATTTGCTCACCCTTAATGTCATGAATTACACCATAAATTATCCTATAAGCAGTTTATTCTCTTTCGAATGTATATACTGCCTTACTCCAACAGCCCTGACTCCAGCAGCCCTGGCAGACTTGCCATGTCAAATTTGGTCATAATTTAAGTGTGTGTGGTGTGTGTGTGTGTGTGTGTGCTCTCTCTCTCTCTCTCTCTCTCTCTCTCTCTCTCTCTCTCTCTCTCTCTCTTCATCCTCTGTGTTCTAACTATACCTCAATGCAACAATGTTAAAGAGCCAAAGCATTGGATCTTCAATATTTTGGTAAAGAGTAACTTTATTTTAGTTTGAAAGGTGAAGTGCCTCTGAACATTCTTATCCATGATCATGCTGGCTCGCGTAATCATAACAGCCACCTTCAGAAAATAAGTGGTATTTTTCAGGTGCCACAGGTAAACCTTAATGGCTGCAGCATTTAACCATCTTTCACAGTTGTTCACATTGTTCACATACAATGGTGATTAAAAAGGAACTTCATGATTAATCCTCACTTTTACCATTTTTAGAGGTCTGTAAAGCAGAGGAAAGCTGAACTAAGATGACAAACACATTTGCGGTTTCACTTAGTGACTGCATCGCTTAACAACCAGGGGTGAAATTCAGCAGGTTCTGACAGGTTCTGGAGAACCGGTAGCGGAAATTTTGAGTAGTTCGGAGAACCGGCAAATACCACCTCTGGCTGGCCCCAGAGTGGGGTGGGAATAGAGATTTTGCAATATCCTTCCCCCAGGAGTGGGGAGGGAATGGGGATTTTGCAGTACCCTTCCCCTGGAGTGGGGTGGGAATGGAGATTTTGCAGTATCCTTCCCCTGCCACGCCCACCAAGCCACGCCCACTGAACCAGTAGTAAAAAAAAATGAATTCCACCCCTGCTTAACAACCAAATTGCCAGTCCCAATTGGGGTTGCTAAATGAGGAATACCTGTAGTGGCTTATCTCAGTGAGTAAAAATATTATATTTTACAGAATACCGGTAGGAGATAATATAGAAAGGTATTATAGCTTAAAGCATATTATAATGTATCAACATGCTGCTTCTTGAACAACTGCAGACCTTCATCACATTATTCTGACATGCATAATTTATTCATATAGGAGAATAATATTAAAGTCTCTGCCTTATCATTAAAAAAAATTGCATTGAACTTATAACATTCTTTTCATTATTATTAATTATACAAAGTGCTTTAAAAATATTGTCCATCTTGCCTACCATTCATTTCTCTATGGTGCCTTAAGCTTGACTTAACAATTTTCTAAATGTCTCACTTCTTTAATTATCTAAAATAGCCTGGGGTCACACTTTACAAAGTTTGTGTAGGCGGGATATATTAAAAAAAAACCCCAACGTTTTAAATAGAATAGAAAGTTTCTAAATGGATCTAAGTGTGAAGAAGGTTTTATTCTGAGAAAAATTGAGTTGTCACTGTAAGATACTTAGATGAGAACTTCTTTAAAAAAAACTGATGAAAGTTTAAGAAGAGAAAATAGATAAAAGGGAATTGACTACCCTGCCTCTAAGAAAGTGTTGACATTTTGTGCTGTTACCTTCCTGAACACTTTTATTGTCTTGCCTCTTATTGGATTTCCTTACTTGTTAGACTTCTCATTCCCACAGGGAAATATTTATCAAATTAACAAAGCAATAAAGGGCTCAGACAGGAAAACAACAAATGTTATAGTTGTACAGCTTAGATTTCTCAGTTCTGTTGGTCCTAACCTCTCCTTCTTTCCCCCCACCCCTTGGCAATTGGGAAATAATAATTTGTAGAGTTCATTTTGAAAGGTGACAGTTACTCCCTTTAAACAAAAAACAGATTTGGATCTCCAGCATATACTTTTTCTTGAGAACAAATTTGGTGAGCTTCAGATTTCTTTTCAGCGTAAAATGGATCTGCAAACTTAAACTGGATTCCAGCAGAGGGGGGGGGGAACAAAAACAAATAAAGGTCCCAGCGGTGACGAAGGATTGTGTAGAACAAAGGCAGTGACAGAGGATCCAATCTAGGGCCCAGTGAAATGGTTTTTCATTTCTGTCACAAAAACCAACAGACATAGCACTCCATTTTCAAATAAAATCCTGTATTTGCCCTTACTGTTTCAAAAGGTATTCGTCTGTTGTAACCAAGGACCAAACAAGATCAGAAGGTGGGAGATTTGACTTGCTTCTGATTTCACTGAGGCTGGGCAGTTATTGGCCAAGAATAATATGACAAGTATTTGGTGACATGTGAAACTGATATAGTTTCACTGATAATCTGCCTTCCATTCCCAAGTCTCAAAACGATCATGGAAAGATGATGTTTCACTTTGGTAACCAAAGTAACCAACCAGCTCAGCAGAGAGTAAAATCCAGGATTTTAGGTCAACAGAAGTCTTTGAAGAATTTGAAAGTAGAATGGATCTATGGAAATCTACAAAGAACCAACACTGGATGGAAACAACGGAGGGAGGAGCTGGGACCTGGGTCTGACGAAAGCTGAGAAGTATGAAAATCATTGAATAGACTGTGCACAGGTACAACAAGATCCAGAGACACTTTGAACAAATGCAGCTATCCAGTTGCTTCGGCTCTTTGCAATTGTGGTGACATGCAGACAACAACACATATGTATACCTGCCCTTTGTGCCCCGATCAGTGTACACTTGAGAACCTCATGGCAGTGCGACAGAATGCAATTATTGCAACATTAATTGTTTCTGGGTAAAATGTGTTTAATTTGTAAATATTTTAATCTTGTATTTTATATTTTAAATGTTATGTTATATCAGTATGCCTTATTTTAATTGTGATGCTTCTGGCACAAATAAACAAACAAACTTCGGTAATCTGCCCATTGAATGTAATTGTCTTGTCTGAAGGAATGCTAATCATGTAAGGCATACACACAGTAAATCTGCACAAGGTCACAAACTGCATAGTTGGCTCCTGGAATTAGGAATTGCTCTTGAAAAAAGACATCAAAGAATTACAGAATCAAGGGAGATAAAATCCTATTTTCCTCTCTGCTTGGAAGTAGATAAGAACTGATCTACAGTATATCAACTATACTTAACATGGAAGACCAAGGAAATGGGCCCACAAATTGAGTGCATATTGTACTTTTACCTAATTCAGAATAGTCTACTCTAGTCATGCTACCAGGATTTCTTGCTTCTGAAGATAAAAGAGATAAAATGAAAAATATTTATTCTCCCAATGAATAAATATTTAGGTGAAAGAAGGTATTAAAAACTAAAGAGAAAATGAAGATTTTTTTTCTCCACCATTTCAGCAAAAAAAGCAAACTAGACCTCTTGATTTGTTTTTCTTGTACAGAAGGAAAATATATCCTCATTTGATATGTCAAGTGATATTTGGGACAATTCAATTTGGTGATTTGAAGAATCAAAAAGACATTAATCAAAAAGCATTTGATTAATATTTTTTCCAAGGCCTTCCCAAAGATGCTTTTTCAGGAGGAAACTGGACTTCCTTGTTTTTGTTTGAAGACATTTCACCTCATCCAAGAACCTTCTTCAGCTCTGACTGGATGGTGGAGAATAGAAGGCTTTATATTCCTTCCAGACAGCTGGTCATTTGCATCCTTTTAGAGAGTCATTGAGGCCACTTGGAGGTTTATCTGTGTCCTCAGGGTCACCTGAGTAGACCAACATAGACTCATCCCCAACAGCCTGCACCTGTCTTCAACAGTGAAGGGACACAGGACAGAAAATATCCTGCAGCCAAGAAGGCTCCACACACATTTGCACTACTCGGGTGACCCTGAGGACACAGATAACCCCCCCCAAGTGACCTTAATGACCTGCTAAAAGAATGCAAATGACCAGTTGTCTACAAGGAATATAAATCTTTCCATTCCCCACCATCCAGTCAGAGCTGAAGAAGCTTCTTGGATGACAAGCGAAATGTCTTCAAAGAAAAACAAGAAAGTCAAGTTGCCTCCTGAAAAAGCACCTTTGGGACAACCATGAACTGAATGACTGAGAATCTCCATAGACATTCCAAGGCTGTTCTGCTAAGTACAAGCCATGGTATTCTCATTTTGCTCAGTAAAAGCAAAAGATGGACTTTGAAGAAGGAGGATAGGAAGACTGCTGATGCTTTTGAAGTTTGGTGAGAAGACCGTGGACAGCCAAGAAAACAAATGAATCATCGAACAAATTAACCCAGAATTCTCAGTCAAGGTACAAATGACCATGCTCAAATGATCCTACTTCAGACACATTATGTAATTACTGAGCTCTCTGGAGAAGGCTCTAAAGCTGGAAAAGGTAGAAGGAAAGAGAAGAAGAGGATGACCATCAGCAAGGTGAATGGACTGAGTCACAGTGATAATGACTTCAGTGTTGAAAGGTCTGAAAGACCAGGTCAGGGACAGAGTGTCATGGAGAAAAATCTACCTATGTGGTTGCTAAGCATCAACAATGACTTGATGGCACATAATCAATCAATAGAGAGAGCCTTCTAACAGGTTTCCTTTTCATCATCTAAATACTGGAAGCAATGGCCTTGGTCCCAAGGTAATCACTGAGGAGAGTGAGGAATCTATTTGTAAAAACATGCTTGGTACATTTCAAATTTCAGTTTTAAAGTTAGGCAAGCGGCTATTCTAATGAAACTTCTGATAGTAGCCTTTTTTCAATAGCGCATTGTTCCTTTCCTTCCTTTTATTGCTAATTTCCAAGAAGCAAACAATAAAAAATAAATCAATGAAAATAACTGCTGCCAAAGAAAAAATAAATTTCTAGCCCTGTATTCATAAATTCAGCACAGTATTCAAACATGTCGATGAGTAAGATTTATACAGCAATATTGAGGTATCTATATAAAATAAGGTAGCATAAAATGTATATGCTAAGCAGAATATGACATTTCCATCTGCTGAATAGGGTTTGTATATGATTATATACAATTAGAAATAGTTACAATGGTGCAAATAAGCAATGAAAGTGTATAAATTTAATTATTAACAATTTATTTATAATTTGTTAATAAAAATTAATGGAAAAAAGTTTGTATGGAGAAATTTATTAGATGTGTTTGCATATGCCTTATACAATGAAAGGGACTTGTTTTAAAGCAAAAAAGTCATGATGAGAAATCAGGAAATTGCCTGTACCAAATCAAATTATTTATCCATCTATTCCTAAACTTGTGTCCTCTGACAGGTGTAGTTTTTCAGAACTTCAGCAAAAGTGGATTCTGCACTGGACTGGAAGTTGAATGAAATCTCTTCCAACTTTTACATTTTACGATTCTCTGATTTTATCCCATTACACACTGTTTGATCTTTCAAAATGGCTGCTGCAAGAACCATATGGAAAATATGTTTTTCCCCCACTTGTGAGACTGTCCTACTCTTCAAACATGGCATAAATGAGTCATATTTCTAAGTGTGTGTGTGTGTGTGTGTGTGTGTGTGTGTGTGTGAGAGAGAGAGAGAGAGAGAGAGAGAGAGAGAGAGAGAGAGAGAGAGAGAGAGAGAGAGAGAGATGTGCTCACCTGATACTTTTGACATCAATTGCCATCAGTTATAGCCAGTATGGCCAGCTCAACATTGCAGTTTAAAATAAAGAATAAAACTCTGAAATTTAGCTTCCTCGTGGACATGAGTGTAGTGGACTTGGTTATTTGTTGCCCACAGTTTTTATTCTCTTTTTCCAGTAACAGATGTTCAGTGATTCTGGTCTCTGAAAAATGGGTTCTAGCTTCAATCAAAACAGTCTGACATGTCTTAATTCTATTAAACATGCAGAAGACCTTGTGAGTAACCAGTATGAGCTACGTTTTTGTTTTTCTCAGATGACATGCCAGAAAATGCATTTAAAATGTGACAAGCCATTTGAACCACAGCAGCAAGGCGCAGTTGGAAATTCCAGCTGAAATACCCATGCACACACACAGATTCGCACACCACAAAATTCCTCTTCAAAGAAAGAAAGTCTCTGCATTCAAGACTGCTCCTTTACTTAAAGCAATACACTGCAGAAGCCCTATGTTCATCGTCCTAATGGCTAGAAAAAGTTAGAGCAAAAAGGACTTTAAAAGGAGCTTTTTTTCAACTTCATCTGAATAACCAAAGGCGGTTTGCTATCTGCCAGAATGTTTTGAGGACATGCAGCACAGGCAGCCAATGATCCTTGCTTCAGGCCTTGTGTGTAGTTCTCAAGCTTAATTAGGTCTGAGCTCCATGAAAAAGGCCAGCCATGCTGGAGACAATTAAATAGCTGAGAGCAAGGGAAGAGGAAAGAAAAAAAGAAAGAAAGAAAGAAAGAAAGTCACACACACTTTAAATGTGGTCTTTGGCTATAGCAGTGCAGCAGTTCATATTTAATTTTCTGTCAAAGTAAGTTAATCCTTTATTTTTACAGCAATGACAGCTTTGTACACTATCTTCAGAAACATCCAGCCATTAGAAGTGTGTATCCATTGTAGGTTTGTTGGCTTGCATAGGCTGCTGTAAATAGGTACCATTGTGGATGTTTTATATTCTTGTATCATTTCTCCATTAATTTTGTTAGATTTTATACTACTATAGTTTTAAGAAGAAAAGCCTCTTCTCATTTCTTCTCATTTTACTCATGGCTATTTTGAATTTTAGAAAGTAAAAGTCTGACTCCATATTTTCTTCCTTACCAATCAGCCTAACATCAATACCCGGGAATATACTGGAAAAGATAATTAAAAAACAGATCTGCCACCACCTAGAAACAAGCAAAGTAATAACCAGCAGCCAACACGGGTTTGTTAAGAACAAATCATGCCAAACCAATCTCATTTCATTCTTCAACACTGTGACTAAACTAGTAGACCAGTGAAATACTGTGGACATAATATACTTAGACTTCAGCAAAGCATTCGACAAAGTAGACCACAACCTACTTCTTCGTAAGCTAGAAAAAAGTGGGATAGACAGCTACACG
>QLTV01001698.1:15553732-15571612 GCA_003457575.1 Thermophis baileyi
CCGGTTGTGGTCACCACACTACAAAAAAGACGTTGAGACTCTAGAGAAAGTGCAGAGGAGAGCAACCAGGATGATTAGGGGTCTGGAAACTATAACATACGAAGAGCAGTTGCAAAAACTGGGCATGGCTAGTCTAGCGAAGAGAAGGACCAGGGGAGACATGATAGCAGTGTTCTAATACTTGAGGGGCTACCACAGAGAGGAGGGGGTCAGGCTGTTTTCCAAGGCACCAGAAGGCCAGACAAGGAATAATGGATGGAAACTGACCAAGGAGAGATTCAACCTGGAAATAAGGAGAAACTTTCTGACAGTGAGAGCGATCAACCAGTGGAACAGCTTGCCTTCAGAGGTTGAGAGAGCTCCAACACTTGAGACTTTCAAGAGGAGATTGGACTGCCATTTGTCTGAAATGGTGTAGGGACTCCTGCTTGAGTGGGGGGTTGGACTAGATGACCTACAAGGTCCCTTCCAACTCTATTAATCTAATCTAATCCTTCTTGTTCCTCTACTGTTAAAATTCCCTCTCTTCTGTTATTTCAATGCATCCTCAACTCTGATGGATTTTTCCCTTGCTGCTGAAGAGATTAAGTCTCTCAGGTGGAATTCCACTAACACCAATCTTTACCTATCCCAAAGCATACATTCATTAAAATACTTATTGTTTACATCCTCAAGGTTTTTGTTAAGTGCCTGTATCTCGGTAAGTATTGTGCAACATTGCATTTAGCCCTATCCCTGATTACTGTTAATACCTCAGCCCCTCGACTGCTAAAATCTCATCAGGATATTCCCTCTGCTATTGTTTCTATGATGATGATTTCTCTCTGTTATTTGAATTGTCCTATTGATTTGCAGTTCATGCATTTATGAGAAATATATAAAAACTTGCATCAGTACACTGGAGGGAACTAGATTTATCAAGGTTTAAAGAATGCTACAGTATACTTCTCCTAATTCTGGAATTTAAAATAAAACATTATTCACCTTGGCTGCAAGTGCTGCAAATTTCCTTAACAGTATCCCTGTGCATGATGAAGAACCTATTGATCACACGTCTATGGAGATTCTCAGTCATCCAGGTCATGGTTGTCCCAAAGGTGCTTTTTCAAGAGGCAACTGGACTTTCTGGTTTTTCTTTGAAGACATTTTTGGATTGGATGAGAAGCAAAATGTCTTCAAAGGAAAACCAGAAAGTCCAATTGCCTCTTGAAAAAGCATCTTTGGGACCATTGATCACATATTCAGCACCAATGAACAAAGTAAAAGTTCTGACTTGCATTCATAGCCACCTTGAAGATAACCATAAGTATTCTGTTATTTCAGACATTATTCATGTATTGTGGAATCTACCAATTAGTTGTTTCCCATACAGATAAGTGCACTATTGGTCCATCCTTGATCAGTCTGTGACCCATGATGAAGAGACTGGGGATGATTCTTTCTTGTATGATTTTATTGTTTTAGTTTATTGTTTTAGTTATTACATGTATATGTTGCCCATCTCATTTTCAGGTAACTCTCGGCAGCTTACAACATGATAAAATGCAAATACAAAACATTAAAACATTAGAGCATTACATTGAATAAAAATTAGATAAGTTAGGAAACAGAATACAGCGGGGTGGAGGTGGGATCTTTTTCCTAGTCTGCTAGCCACCTCCAATGTGGCATACTCCATAGAGACCCCAGGCCAATTGGCAAAGCCAGATTGTTGAGACCCTTTCAGAAACCAAGAAGGTAGAGGCTGATCTCACCTTGAGGGGTATGATGTTCCAGAAGGCGAGAGCCATTGCAGAAAAGGCTCTTCTCCAGGACATTGCCATCTGGAAATCCTTGACCAATCGGGTCTAAAGTGTGCCCCTTCTGCTGAAGTGAGTAGGGTGGGCCAATCCCATTGGGGTGAGATGGTTTGTCAGGTAGCCTGGACCCATGCCATGAAGGGCTTTAAGAGTGATAACTGACACCTTTAATTGGACCTGGAAGCAGACCAGCAACCAGAGCAGTTCACATAACAGTGGTGTTATATGGGCCAGCCTAGAAGCCCCTAGAACTGTCCATTCAGCTGCATTTTGCACCAGCTATAACTTCCAAATACAGAATTTACATTCCTTGGTAATCTGTAAACTTAAACTAAGTCTGACAGGACTGATTTTTCAAATGAGCCAATATAAATTTAATTTGGCCGATTTCTGCATTAGTTTGCAAAAACTATTTTAAGAAAGCCTTAAAATCTTTATGCATTTTTCTGTGCATTTTTCCTTCATTTTAAACACTTGGCCTCCATGTATGTTTCTCTGCAGAATTTTCTTAGCACAGGCGTTTTAAAATGAATTCCCCAAATGCAATGTACTATTGTAACAAGCATGTCCATGTGTACATTTCTCATTGATAAAGTCATTTAGACAATGTTATGTATACTTCCCAGCAGTCAACAATGATTTGCCTGTGGGTGTGCTATTATTTTTAGTGTTCAGAACAACTGAGGGATCTTCTTAAAAAAGAGACATGATTCAAAGACAATTTTATTTCACCAAATAGCCTCTTGAGTTGTGATTATCAACTCTCTGGAAAGAAAATGTGTAGATAGTTTCTTTTCCTTACTTTGGGTCTTGGAAATAGTCAGAAAACAGAAGGAACTATAAAGACCACCCCTGTTTTAAGTGGTATGAAACAATCTGTCTTTCTCTGTGAATAGCATATGTTCAATTTCCTAAATCTTTTCTATCTTGTTTCTGCATTAATAGTAGTGTCATTTTTAAAAATGATTTTGGCTCCAGTGTCTATATTACTGTGGGAGTTCTGGATCCATTCAGTATGCCTTAAAATTCATAAAGATGAAAGTCTTCAAATAACTCTTTCTTTCACTCTATGTTTCTTACAGACAGAACTAAGAATTGTTGCTATAGTTTCTTCCCTTTATTAACCAGTTTCTCTGTAGGCTTTACTGTTAATGATTTTGTTCCCAAACGGAAGGGGGTGACTATGTGTACTTGCAGAGGTTCAAACTTTTATTTATTTATTAGTTTATTTATTATTTCAATTTCAAGCCTCCCTACTCCATAACAAATCTGGATGGCTTACAGGTAAAAATTAAAACAAAATACTTCAAGAAGAAAAAGGAGAGAGATAAATGGAAGCAGATCCCTGAATGCCAAACAACTTATAACCAACCAAAGTGGATTGATCACCATTCTAGCCCATGGCTTGGGAAAACAACCAGGTCTAAGCAGCTTATGAAAGATGAGAAGGATAAGAACAGGACAAATCTCCAAGGCAGGAACCATGATACTTCCTAGATGGACCTAGATGGTCCAGACTGGGTCAGGACCTCAACAGAATTATTTTGTCATCTTGAGGTCAAGACATATAACTAGGTATGATCAACCCCAATCCAAACTGTTGACATTACCTAGCCATTTCATATAGATGCTAAACAAAAGTGCACAAGTGAAGGGTTACAGGAATGAAAACTCACTTGTTCTCATCTTTTCCAACACCAGTTGAAACCAGTCATGGAGAAAACAGGAGAACCAGTGCAAAACAGTGCCTCCTACTCCCAATCTATAAAATCAACCCAATAGGATACTGTGGTGGATGGTATCAAAACTCTTGAGAGATCAAGAATCACCAGGAATAATGGACTAACTTGCAGCCCAGCTCCATTACAGGTCATTGACAAACATAACCAATGCCATTTCCATACTGAGACAAACTGGCCTGAATGCTGACTGAAACTGGTCGAAGTAGAAAAAAAAATCATCCCAGTTTCTCTGGACCTGAAGCCCAACAACCCTCTTTGTCACTTCTCCCAAGAAGGGAACAAAACCTCTTCTAGATGGTTAAAAAAGTTGATAGGGCCAAAGAAGTGGTGTCTGTTTTTCTGCAGGATGGGATTATCCCCACAGCCTTAAAAGAGGCTATGAGGTAGCCAAGCTCACAGGTTGGAGGATTCTGTCTACTTCATCAGAGTTAAATTTGCTCTAGATAACCATATAAGTTTACCTCAGGCACCATATCTGGACCTGTCCTGTTGGAATTCAACTCTGGGAAAATCTGAGCTTCTAAGTAAAAGAAAATAAGACTTTTCATTTCCAGTTTATATCATCTGTTCCAGTGATCAGGTCAGGAATCTTTTCTGCTTCTGGACACTATTGTTTTTATCTCTCACAATTACTTGATTACTTTTCCCACCTCAAACATAGTCAGAATCCTACAGACACTCTTTTTTGTTAAATGCCTTCCCAACAAATATATGACCAGATTTTAGTTTTTATATTTATGAAGGTTTTAAATATGGGGACTGAAGCAAGAGTGAGTATTGAGATCAGCATATGTGATTATTTTCTGTTACTTTATTATGTAAGTTCTTGGGGTTTTGTGCTAACTATTTATTTATGTATTTATTCACCTCACTTCCAAAAATGTTGGGTGGCTTACAATACTCAGAAAGAAAGAAAAAACAAGCAAACAAATAAGGATTGTACTTTATTGCTATGTCATATGGCTAATAATATACAAGCTGCTTAAAAGTAATTTAGAGTCAAATGACCAAATGGTGATAAAAGCACTAAATCAATCAATCAATCAATCAATCAATCAATCAATAGCATCTTGAGATTTTGATGCCCTTACATGAGATGATAACTTTGCAAGTTCTCAAACAAGAATGCCAAATTCTTGGGTGGGACTGCAGGCTTAGGGCATTTTTGAAGAACCTTTTTCTGCAAACTGCCAAGGGCACCCTCTGGGGATCCAATGAATTTGATATGCCCACAGGGATCATGATGCCAATTTCTTTCTCTGATCATCAGAGCTTATCATATCTACGGAATCTGAAGAAGGCCTCCAAAGAGACTAATTTTAACTCCGGAGAACTGTGTACAATAATGTTAAACATAGTATTCATGGCCCAACTGAACATTATATTGGGAAGGAAAAGAAGAGCAGCTGTATGTAGCTTTATAGGGGGGGGGGAGGAAATGGAATGCTCAGGTCTTATCCAACTCAGGTTTTAGACACAGAAACAGATAGTTTTAAAACAAATAGTATAGAAAGTATAGTATCCCCAGTTAACATACGGAATTGAAGCATAGGCTTCCTTTCAGCTCTTGAACAGTTAAATAAGCATTATTAATAACCTATCCTCTTTTAAAGGAACTTTCATTTTAGAAGAGAAATTACATCGATGCAAGCTCCAATTCTTTCCAGGACAGGAGTGGAAAATGTATACAAGTTTAGAAATTAACCTTGTTGCTTCCTGCTTTGGTCACCAAACCCCCTAAGGATTCAGTTGTCTCAGTATCCATATGTCTTCCTCTGTTAAAGTCTGCACTAATTTCCTAAATCAAACTGCTTTCCTATCCTCTTTGAGAATGGTGAAAGGAATTTGTAGCATAAGAGTAGCCTGTTTTAATTACAAAAGCAAAGCAAGTTAAACTCTTGCCACAAATAATGTCTTCCAAATTACAATCCCCTTTGGGATTATTATTTATCAAGTCAATCATTACATATGGAGACAGGAGCGTCGGCAGCTGTTTTACTTCACCATTGTTATGGACAAAATATAATTGGAGGAATCTTTCCTAAAGATAAATAAGCATCTAACTGAACAACAGTTTAAATGCCTGAAAGTAAATAAGATGTAATGGATTTTATACATTAGAGGTGGTATACATTGAATAGTTATTGAAATGAAATGTGTCTGCAAACCACATCCAGCACCATGCTGTTCAGACTGCAAAGTAACAATAGGCATTTCAAGATGGCCTTAGCAATTTAGCAGTCAGATTTAGACAAATTAAGATCACAGCCCAGAGGTGGGCTCCTACCGGTTCTAACTGATTCTTTAGAACTGTTAGTAAACCAGTGATGACATCACAGAGCCGGTTCTGTCGGTGTCTCTGTGGCCGCCGCCATCTTGGATTTTGCTTCTGCACATGCGCAGAAGCGAATTTTTGCTTCTGTGCATGCGCAGAAGCTATTTTTTGATTGCTGCGGGGGGCGCAAGCGCACGGCGCGACCCTGAGCGAACCGGCAGCAAAAGGATCCAGAACCCACCCCTGTCACAGCCCATTTATTTGTTGCTGTTTTGTAACTTTTAGCCTTGTCGTTGCTGATAGTGAATGTTTCGACTCTAGGTATTTATTGTATGGTACAGCAGTAATGCATCTGTGTGACATAATTAATTACCATGTTGCTTTTCATTTCTTCTTGCAGTTCACATATGCTGATTTCAAGAAAAGAAACGAACAAAAGACAATGGTATACCTACACTGTCCTTTCAAGAATAAAAGAATCAGTCTTTATTTGTCTATTAGTGGTTCGACCAAAAGTTAGGTGAGAAATTTGCCCTCTTTTCCTCAAATGAGCTCTGATTTTTACTCTTTACTTTCTAAAGAGAGTTTTTATCTTCCATTTCCTCCTCCTATCCCTTAGACGGCAGCAAGGAAAGCCTTGGAATTGTAGCTGCTCTGATCCTACTGGAAATAATCTCCTATTTAATTACCATGTCTAAAAATCCAGGGCAAATGGGGAAAATAGCAGAGGCACCTCAAGGGATCTCAGAAAGCAACACATGGAAGTCACAACTATCAAATCTCTCCCCTGCCTCCATATAAAGGTGCAATATTAACACATGTGCAAATGGGTTGTATACATTATCATTAGAATTTATCACAAGATATTCATCAGGAGTTCTATTAGTAACGATTGTCTTTTCCTAAATGAATAATACAGATAAATACACCAGATAAAATATATAACTCTAATGTTAAAAAAATGAAATAAAGAAAAAAAATGGTTTTCAGGAAAATAGCTTCTTGTTTGTAGTTCAGAGCAGTTCAGAGTAATTGAACTACAGAATTTGAAAAAACTCATTAAAACTCATCTAAGGCAGTAAAATTGCTTTTAGCAAACTAGGATTAGTTTGATTTATAGCATCTATGGAGCAGTATGTGTTCAAACATGCTTGTTCAATTAATTGTACTACAGTATAATGTACCATTTAGCAGTAGGTTTTTGAATTGGCAAAATGAACAATCCTTAGGGCGAGTTAGATTCATAAATTATATTTATTTCAGCCAAATAGCAGTTAACTGGATCTTATTCATTATGGTAGACCAACAATCTTTTGTTCAAATTACCATATCAATTGTAATGTGCAGCCTTTGTAAATTGAGAAAGGCAAGGAAATTGTTATTTTCATTTTCAAAACTGAAAAATGAGGAAAAATAATTCTTTGACTTAGTTTTCTAAATCATGACGGATGGTTATTCTTTGATTTATTAAACAAATATCAACCCTTCCTTTTATATATATAAAAAATACTAATTAGGTAACAGTACTTAAAACCAACAAGTGATGCAATATCAGCAAAAGGAATGCTCTTAAATACAAAGGGCAGGGGATGGATCCCAAATAAATGTGTTACATTGGATGCAATTTCAAAATATTTGTAATTTGTAACTCAAATATGGAATCTTTTACTTTCTACTTCCAGGCAGAAGAGAAAAATAATATTCAATTCAAGAACTGCTAATAAAAATCTCCTTGACTTGATTTGAGAAGAAATGTTGCATTAGAGTTTTTATATCAGGAACTCATGGATTAATTTCAAATAAAGATCATTACTCAGAACTGAATAGCCTTGATCATATCCTAGGAATAGAATGTTGTATCTAATGCTCAAGTATTAAAAACAGGGAAAGCCAATCATAATCAGTAATTTCCCCAAAGTGATCCTCTGAACTTTCTCCAGCTGTGCACTCGTCAGAAAAATCAATATTGGAAGAATGGCTTTTATTTTTCCCCCCCAGCTATGTATGCTCTCCTCAACTTTTCTAAAGACTGTGGATATCCTTCTCAGCAAATTTAGAGAAAGGGTGTATTGGAAGGAAACACAGAATTTGCATACCTTGAGCAGACAATCTGCTTGCACAAATTGAGATTTTAAAATTTTATTTACAGTATGTAGCCGTTTTATATAGTCAAGATGTGTGGTTGATATTTTCTTAATATTGTTTATATTAATTTTCTTTATTTTGCTTCACAGATACAGTTTTGTAATGAATAATAAATAGCCGAACAGATTGAAAAATTCCACAGCCTCTTTTACTTTTGTTAATTTTTACTTGATCTTATTTTAATTTTTTTTAAAAAAAATATACAGTCTTAGTCTATAGCAATAGCACTTAAACTTATATACCGCTTTACAGTGTTTTACAGCCCTCTCTAAGCAGTTTTACAGAGTCAGCATATTGCCCCCAACAATCTGGGTCCTCATTTTACTGACCTCGGAAGGATGGAAGGCTGAGTCAACCTTGAGCCTGGTGAGATTTGAACTGCCAAATTGCAGGCAGCCGGCAGCCGGCAGTCAGCAGAAGTAGCCTGCAGTACTGCACTCTAACCACTGTGCCACCGTGGCTCATAAGATGTCTAAAGTCACTTTGTGACAGCATATGAATTGATAAATACAGTACAAATAAAAACTATACAGTTGAATTCGCAACAGAAGATAGTAACTCAATAGGGAAAGGATTCTCATTTTAAATTTGGAAGCTTAACATTTAGTATGTTTAAACTAAATTAATGTGTATAATACATTCAATAACTTGCAGAATTATGAAGGCTGGACATATAAAGAAAACTTGGAGGGGGGGAAATCCATGCCTGAACTTTCTTTAAATGCAATTAGAGCTGAAGACATCTTAGTATTAGTTTTACATTACCATCTATTAAAAATGGAATATTTTACAATAAATGAAGTATGAAACATTTTCTGGGACATTAATATATTTAGCCGTCATGCAAGTCGAAAGTAGCACCCTTCGGGTCAAATTGGATACTTAAGCATTTAGCAAAAATTACCGAGTACATTGTCTGCAAGATAATTGTAAAGCTATAAAATGATTCAGTTCAGTGATTCTAATATGATTTAATTATAATGGAACTGGTGTCACTCACCTTGCGAATATTTAACATTGAGCTACTAGTTTTAAGGATATTTTGTGGAAGAGCAAGTGGTACGAAAAGTTCAGGTGTTTGCAAAAGTGTGGATATGTCATATGTGTGTACACATGCCCAGGCATTGGCTGTTTCCCCATTTATAGCACCATTCAGTTATGATTCAGGCAATATTAGACCTGTTTCCACTAGCATTATTTTAGCACAATGATGGTTCAGCTTCCAGAATCCCTAGCCAGCATGGTTCTTATTAACAACACAAATGTTGGCATTTCAGAAAGAGACTGATGCTTATAATGTTTTTTTTTCTTTCTTTCCTGTTGGTTGCCCATACTTTACCAATGTAAATGGAAGATGTTGAGAGACCTGGCCCATAAAACCATCAAGAGTCGAACAAGACTGAATGGATTACATCAACATCACTATACCAATGAATTATGTATCCTACCTACAATAAAGGAATGCAAAATTGGACAAAAACTTTCATTCATTTTAGAGTTCTGGGATCTACTATTGGTTGAATAGGCTGTATGAATTGTAGCTTCAGTATTCAAGGCCTACTCTTTTAATTTTTTCCATATGCCACTCATTCAGCTGTTTGATCACTGAGAATGTTGGAGAAATCTTGCTGTTCTAAGAAATACAGAGTGCCATTTTGGGGTTGCCTGAGGATACGCTTTCTCTGTGGTGACATACATCCAATTTTTTGAGGTCAACCTGTTGTCACATAACTTTTAAATGCCTGTTGAAGACTTCTCTCTTCACACAAAGCCTACTCTTCTTGAATGTGGAAGCATTTTCCCTCCTTCATTTTTGAGACAAAATTTTAGGTATTTTTAATCTTTGTGATGTATTGTGTGTGCTTTTTATATCTCTGTATACAAAGTTGAATAAATATATTTATTAAGTAATAAGAGAAACAATCTGTTAATCGAAATAGTTTTCACAGTTCTCAGTTCCCCAAAATACACAAGCCTGAAATAGTCTAATCTAATTGTATCATTACCAGGGACACCAAAACATACCTAAAGACCTTATTAAAAAAGCTTAGACATTAAACAGAATAGAGTGAATATTCTATTAATTCCCCATTACAGAAACAAAAATTCACAAGGGAAGAAGAAAATGACAACACACTGCCCTTCCTGGATATCCTCATCAGCAGAAGAAATGGCTGCAAATTAAAAACCCAAGTCTATTGAAAAACTACCCATATTAATCAAATACTCCAATGCCAAAGTAATAACCCAACCTCCCAAAAGAAGAGCTGTGTAATAACATTATTCAGACAAGCATATATGCACTGCAGCAAGCCAGAACACCAACAAAAGGAAACAGAACACCTACACAACATTTTCCAACAAAATGGATATCCACACAATTTTATCCCAAAGTGCCTGTCCACTCAACCCATTACAGCACAACCAACACAAACTATGAAAAGGATATCACTGCCATATATCAAAAACATCTCAGAAACCATTGATAGACTATTACAACCCCACAGCATCACCATAGCACACAAAACCAACTAAAGCCCTCCAAAGCATCTTAAATAAGCCAAAGGACCCAGTAGCCCAAGATGAAAAAAACAACATCACCCAGGAGTCATCTATAATAGCACTAGCACTTAGACTTATATACTGCTTCACAGTGTTTTACAGTCCTCTCTAAGTGCTTTACAGAGCCAGCGTATTTCTCCCAACAATCTGGGTCCTCATTTTACTGACCTCGGAAGGATGGAAGGCTGAGTCAAACTTGAGCCGCTCAGAATCGAATTGCTGGCAGTCAGCAGAATTAGCCCGCAATACTGCATTCTAACCATTATGCCAACATGGCTCTCTAATAATATAGGGTATAAGGACTGTTAAAGCCACTATGTAGGATAATCAGGCAGACTAGTGGAATGTACTGTGAGCACCAACCAGCAATCAGAAGACACAGTGAACACTTCTTAATTTTGCAACATATGGACAGACTAAGACTTATCATAGGATTCCTTTACTCTAGTCTAAAAACAAACTGAAATCCTTTTGAGTGAGATTTTTTTTATAAGTACTGTACAGTACTCTGTTTCCTTAAATCTCTTATGGGTAGAAGGGTGGAAGATAAAGTGAATATTTAATTAACTGCACACACCTACATTTCTGTCCCTAATATTACACTTCGTATTTGCATTCTTTGTATAGCCACGTCTATTTTAACTTCAACTTAATTTTGTAATCTTCAAGCCTTCACTATCAATATACAAGATCCATTTTTTTATCTGATGGCTTATTGTTACAATGGATCTATTCTTAATAAGCCACAGCCCGCCCAGCAACTTAGTAAAAGTGCTTTTTTTCCCAGCAAGGAAAAAATAAATCAATTTTTGAAGACAAAAATGAAGACAAAACAGAACAAAATTTGCTGCAAACACTCTAGTGTGCAGAAATCATTAGCAGCCAATTATAAGCTACTTCAGAAAGGCTTTTGGGAATCCATTTCCCAGCACAGACTCACCTTTAAGTTTATATATTCTTGTCCTCTCTGATCACAGGGCCATGTTCAATGCAATGATGTGATCATTTCACCATGGAAGAGTTGGCAATTTTTGACCTTATTTTTTTTAAAAGAGTAATATTTATTAGGATATTTAAAGTCAACATACAGCATATTTAAAATATGTGCTGTTAAATATAATTGATTTCTCCCCCAACTCTCAGTATCACAATGTTAGATTATGCTCTTAGTTTTCATCCCTTAACTGTCACTGTTATTCACCTGATCATGTGAAGAGTAATCTGCAATGGGACATGTGCAAGCAAGTAAGCTTCATTCTTACACTGTTGCAATCCGTATGTATGTACTGTATGTATGTATGTATGTATGTATGTATGTATGTATGTATGTATGTATGTATGTATGTATGTATGTATGCATATTTTGTGTTTCTAGATTGCCCATTACCTTCAAGAATTATATTATGGAAATCTAACAAGAGTAAGTATGTTCTGCTAAAGTCCCAAAATTCCCCAGCCATTTGCTGGCTGGGGGATTATGGGAGTTGAAGTCCACACAGTTGCCAAGGTTGAAAAACACAACTGCATATAGTTGATTAGACTAAGAAACCAGTGTCATTCAGTCTAAAACTGAACAGCTATAGTAACCAAAAATTGCAAGTCTGAATGTGGCCCTTCTTTCTCACTTAATCTTCCAGTGAATTAAGGATAGATTTGTCTTGAGGCCTTTTTTTCAAGTTAGTTTCTTGAACTGGACTTAAGCTTCTCTCGTTTGATCAGCACTGAGTGTTTCTGGTGGACAACTGGGCAATTTGTATTAACTGTATAACTTACTTTTATTTTTATTTATTTATTTATTTTTGTATTTTCTTTCTTTTCTTTTTTTTGAATTTTATTTAAACACACACACACAAAAACAACAACAACATCAACATAACATATTAAAAACAATAGAGACATTAATAGTCCCCTATCTCTAATAAGCTCTTATCGGATATACATGCCGTAGTGCTTTCAATCATTATTTCTTATTAAACCATAAGCATATAAAAACTTTACTTACTTAACTTTACACCATTAAACTTTTCTATTATTTATTACTTCTTTCTTTTAACCAATTATAAAATTTGTTCCAGACTTTATAGAAATCAGAATCTTCTTTTTCTTTTAATTCTCTGGTTAACATATCCATTTCCGCACAGTCCATTATTTTCTTTATTATCTCCCCCTCTTTGGGAATCTCTATTTTTTTTGTATTTTCATTGTTGTTTACCAGCCAGAGTTGAAAGATTATTTTGGAGGGGGAGGGGGAGGGGGAGGGGAAGAGGAGAGATGGTTACAAAATAAATAAACAATGACACTGGGTTCCCAGGTGAAAATAACAGGGCCTGGTTTGTATAGCATGCATATGGTTGTACAATAGAACATATTTTTCCTGCAGATATTTAGACTAGTTAGCATAGGAGATGTCACACCACATCTCAAAGACGGCTGTGAACAAGTAGAAATTATATTGTATATGACACTTTACTGATAAGTAAATTTACTGTACAAGTCAATTTCATATTTACTTGGTTAGCAAGTCAGAAGAAACCAAGTGCTTACTTTTGGAAGGTAATACTATTATCTACATGGGAACAGTTGCTTTATTAATTGTTCTTGATTTTTATATCCAGTAAGCATTATTATTTATATTGAGCAAAAAAAGATGATAATTAATTTACATAATTACAATTGCCAATGAAATTATATCAATGCCTTATACAAATCTGTGCATAGGGACATTATATTTGTTCATATTGTGACTGAACCTGGGTTAATAGGTGTTTTTTTTTGGGGGGGGGTTGTAGGGGTTATCCCTTGAAGCTTAAAAAATAGAAATAACAAGCAGCCACTAAGGCTATGATCTGATATAAGAACTTATTTGATTGGGATCCACTTTCTTAACCTTTTCATTTTCTGTGTTTCTCATTCCCAATGAAAAGCTGATCATGGAAATTATTCAGAAAGATATCCTCCCCCCCCCCTCAATCTTGGAAGAAAATTATTGTAGAGCCATGTGTAAGTCATAAGTATGATTTCTGAGAAGATGAATAAATAGCAGATCCTTAGGAGTAATTAGGAGTTTTGAAGGAGTATTTGCCACAATAAACCTTTGATGAAAGTGACTCATTCAAGTGCTTTTTCCCCTCTTATTTCCAAAAATGGGAGTAGAAAGGGCCACACCACTTTGATTGAGGGACAAATGGGGCTATCCAGAAGCCTTGCTCATTGAGGCAAGATGGCAGGTGAAGTGAATGGAGCTGTGTTTGATGAGGTAGTGTGACATCAGATACAGATAGTGAGCGCTTGCCTCACTCGCACAAGGGGCACTGTTCCACATGGGGCCAAACACCCCATCTCAAAGAAGGCTGTGAGTGCCTCACTGAAGAAAATTGATATTTCCCATATATTAACACTTAATGTTGTGGGACAGAGTTGCATTTTGGATATTAAGTTGAAAAGAACAATGGGACATGCATTGGATGGATGGATGGATGGATGGATGGATGGATGGATGACAACAGTACCATGTTTTCCCCAAAATAAGACCCTGTCTTATATTTTTTTGAATCCTGAAATAAGCGCTTGGCCTTATTGCCATGCACTCAAAAGCCCGATTGGGCTTATTATCAGGGGATGTCTTATTTTTGGGGAAACAGGGTAGATAGATTAGACAGACAGACAGACAGACAGACAGACAGACAGACAGACAGACAGACAGACAGACAGACAGATGATTCTCTTTTTTGAACTTTTATTTCTAGTAACTGATGCACCTGTGTCCTAAATCTTTGTGCAGGAAAGCTTTCAATAACATTAAGTATGTAAAAATTAAAACAAAGCATTTGACTAGCACCAATAGAATTTCAATAGGAACCTACCTGAAAAATAACATAAACCCTGAAGCACTCTCATTTCTCTAAAGGAGGAAATATTAGAGCTGTTAGCAATAATTTCTAATATTTAAATGTGCTCCAATTAGCAGACTATAGAGAATACATTACATCTAATGCTCATTTTGTCCTGAAAAAGAAATATGTGATCATTTTGAAAATGACTCCAGCCTGTAACTTAACTATTAGGCTTTCATAAATCACTGTAACACTATTTCCTTACTACATAGGTATGCAGGAACAGTATCATGGTTAATTCATATAGGCAAGCACCCCCAAATTTGTATACACTTCTAAACCTTCAGGAACCAGCATTTACTGTATGTAGCAAATAAGGGAGATGACCTTGACAGAGATATGCATGCTCTATTGCCAAGGCAATAAAGGGTGAAATGTGTTTTAAATACAGAACATCCAGATGACATATGGGAGTGGCTCAGACAGACACCTCCCAAATTCAATGAACTATAAGAAGGAAGAGGAGTTGCAGCACAGACTTGCAAGGTCCTGTTATTATAGCCAGTCTCAATAAAAGTAGTTTTAACCTTCCTGTGGTATGGATTTCATGGGCTAGTCTACCTAGTGAGGCTGACAGTTTGTGAGTTAATTTGTGCTTCTCTGCTCAAATATTTACAAAGATTTTTGAATTAGCTCCAAAAATGAACACATCTATATACACACAAACATATATCCATATCTTTATCTGAGGGGCCCATGGTGCTCTCTGAGCTTGTTTGTTTTCTTGCAGGCGTTTCATTACTCTAACTAAGTAACATCATCACTGCACTGATGATGTTACCTACTGTAGTTAGGGTAATGAAACGTCTGCAAGGAAACAAGCAAGCTCAGAGAGCACCAAGAACCCTTCCTTTCAACCCTGAGCTACAAATATTCTCCTTTATTGATACCTTTATCTATATATATATATATATATATATATATACCTATGGAGGTAACATCATCAGTGCTAATGGGTGTGGGGTTTACTCCCTCCTTATATACAGTAGCTTGTCCTGCCAGTGTTGGTAGGGATGTGGCTTTCTCTTTGACAGTTATTTGATTAGGGTATATTTTTCTGCTTCAAGCACACCCCATCAACACTGACAAAGCACCAGTGACACCAATATATATATATCTCTCTCTCCAACTATAAAAACTCTCTCAATCTGTTTTCTAATTGAAAAAGACACCTGTGAAATTTACTTGAATCCATAGAAAGATCTGATTACTGAATATTATATTTTCAAACATGGAGGATCAGCCTTTATGTGTTTGTATCTTGGGAATCTTAAACATGAACTGAACTTCCATAGCTAAGACGTTAAACTACAAGCCAATGATTTCTGGATGAGAACCTAAGAGACCATAAAACTGTTTGGGTTTTTCTCACAAAGTTTACAGTAGCCTTTTTGTCTTGAAGATACTGTATTATGGAATATTCTTTTCTAAGGTAATCTCATCTGCATCAATTACTATGTGTTTATTTTTTTAATACACATTCATTTTGGCACTATCCCAAATCATACGGTACCAATTAAAGTGTTGTTAGGTGATAGGAATTTTTTTTTCCTCTTTAAAGCTGCTAAAGAAATATTAGAAGATGGCAAACTCTTTTGAAGCTTAGCTGAGCTACAAAATTAAAAGAAAAAGGTCTTCCCCCCTTAACACTGGAAATTTTTATCTTTGATTCTTCTATCATTGTGTATCCTGGTATCTAAGTCTGCTTCACAACACTGGAGGGTTTGTCTAGGTCATATTTTGGGAGATACATGCAAGAAATATATAATCACTGAATGAGAAACAAAGCATTTATATCATCAAAAGCAATTTGTTTAGACATATAAAGATTAGGAAAGGTTGCTAAAATCCAATTGTGTATTTGAATGTATGACTTTGCTACTCCAAAACTATTTCTACTTCTGCTGACATAAATATTAATGTGTTTACATATTTGAAATATGTTTGGGATAAGTTATTAGCCTACAATCCTATGTGTCAACATTTGTTTTTATTTTTGCAACTTCTTTATGAGATGCCTTCCCTTCTGAATTTTTCACAATTTACAATTATTTCAGAATATATCCTATGAAAATGGATAGAATTCCTTTGAAGCAAGCATGTTTAAAATAACACTGTATTTGGATCATGAATATAATTAGGCTGATGAGCTCCTGACAGCTTGTTTGAACATTTTGAGTAGATGATAACTCAGCTACTCCATTTTGGGCTGAGATGAATGTCATACGCACATATCACTTGTACAACATCCTCACACTGCAGTTCAAATAATCAAATACATTCAACTACAATCAGTTAACAAAAATTGATTAGGGAAAAATGAAAAAGTGCAGTTGGCAAGGTATGAATTAATCTTGTTTTTTCCTGCTAGTTATCACAGTGTCTGAATCCTTCTATCGCTTTTGCCACAAATTTTATCTAATTTAAAAGTACTTTCCCCCAGAGATCCTGATAGAAGCTACTAAGCATAAATTTTGTCCTTACTGAGCCGGTGCAAAAAACATAGTTTCACTTCAACAAAGACATTTGCATTGTAGAGAATGAACCAATGATGTGATTTGCTTGAATCCAGCATTCTGTAGTACCTTGAATTACACAGTTACAGAAGGACCTTTCAACTTATCTCTCCACCAAACCTGCCAAAGTCTTTCATCAGAGAAGCTTCATTAGAAACTGAGGGATAGCCTGTAGGGTTCCCTGAAGTTGCCCAGTTTAGAGGATCTTGGACTTTATGCTCTAAATTGGAGCTATGAGATTGCTTACAATGTTCATAGAAGCTTTTTTAATCTGTAAAGTCTTTGGTATGTTTGCTTCAGGTTGGGTCACTTGTGCTAGCACTTGCACCCAAAACACTCAGTCTGGAAGGCCTTTAGTATGTACTAACTACTCTCCAGCTGGCCAACTATGTAGACAGGGTTGCCAGTGCTGTTTATTGAAGCACCTCAGTCTAGAATAAGATTGCCAGATATCTGAACAGGCAAACAAGATTGCAGACAATTGGAAAGGAAGTCACTTGGGGGAAAAGAGAATGTACTGTTTAACTTTCTTTGCATCCACAATAACAACAAAAAGTTATTATTTGTTTTATATGAAAGTTTATGTATATTTTTATTTATTTATTTATTTATTTGTCAAACATGTACAAGATAGCAGGTATAGGTATAATCATAAACATAATCAAAGTGAATACAGATAGATGAAGACAATAGGACAGTAGGACAGGGACGGTAGGCACGCTGGTGCGCTTATGCACGCCCCTTACAGACCTCTTAGGAATGGGGTGAGGTCGACAGTAGACAGTCTAAGGTTAAAGTTTTTTGGGTTTGGGGAAGAAACCACAGAGTCAGGTAGTGAATTCCAGGCATTGATCACTCTGTTGCTGAAGTAGTATTTTCTGCAGTCGAGTTTGGAGCGGTTTACATTACATACACTACATATACACATTACATACAATACCTTTAAAA